>CANXYC010733700.1:0-20315 GCA_948193065.1 Aleurites moluccanus
AAGTTTTGCTAAGAGGTGGGTCCATATATATGTTTCATGCATTATTCATTCATAAGTCATGCATTTATGCATATGAAATGATATCCTTGATTGAAAACCATTAATGATCCATTTTTGGGCAGTTTTGCTAAAATGACCTAAAATAACACTATCGAAATGCCTAAAACTGGCCTAAACTTTGAATTGCTATAAAATTCATTCTGAAAGGCTTTTTGATATCAAACCAAGCCTAATTGTCTATTATATATATATGTATTTATGATTTGTATAAAGAAAATACCATGAAAATATTGATTTCAAGGCAAACCAGAAAGTGCCTGAAAAATTAGAAACGGACCCGTAATTTAGGGTGCTAGTTGCGCTGGAGCAACTGGGCCCCGATGGGCAAAAATTTGATATCGAGCCAAATTCTTTCTTTGGACTTTATAATATTATATATCATTATTTAAGTCATATTTGAGACTTATATTGATATATTTATGCTATATGAGACATTTGCATGTAATATGTTATAACAGGACTATTTCGATGGTGTAGTTATAAATCCATCGGCTGTGTACACAGATACCTGTTATGACCTTTACTAGGGAGGGGTAAATTCCCTATGCCAAGGTGTGATTGGTTGGAAATGATGTGATTGGGTGAATATGTGATGGAAAAGAAGTGAAGTAACAGCTCAGTATGATATGATATGATATGACATGTTACATGCTTTTGTTATATTATATGCATTATGGTTCATGATATGTATTTCATCATGTTATCACCAGTATTCATATTTACATATTATTAATGGATAGATGTGACTTGTCATGAATAATATTGCATACTCATATATATTGATTCACTGAGTATAATCTTATACTCACCCTCTCAGTGGTTATATATTTTCAAGACCTCAGTGAGGCAGACATCCATTGGCTACATCATCTTTAGCCTTGGATTACAGATGTATGTATTTGAGGTCACTCCTGTGTATAGAAGTTCCTTGGTATATAATGTATAGAGGGCTTGGATTGGCTAAGAGTATAATGATAAATATGATCAAATTATAATCAGATATGATATGAATATGTTAATGATGTACATATATATGATATGAGAGATTTATATGATGTATATATGATATGAGTTATGAATGCAAATATTTAAGTGCATATTGAGTTGTGATTGACTACTGGAGGTTAAAAGGAGACGTATGCTATATTGAAAGTGTAATTTTTATGTTTTACGGATAGTTTAAATCAGAGTTATAAATGGAACTCTGCCAATTTTTTTGTAAGAATTTTATGATGTTTTAAAAAAAAAATTATTACCTAAATTGTATCACAGGTTAAGTAATGATTGTAAAAGTAAAGTAAAAGTAAAAACATGGGTTTTTCGAGGTATTGGTCGCCTTGACATTACCCGTATCCTAACACTGTCATAGTCTAAATTGGGTTGTGATAGGAGGTGAACCATACTATACATAACAAAAGGAAAGGTAAGGGATTAATGGTGATCAAAGTGGACTTGGAGAAGGCCTATGACAAGCTTAACTGGAAATTTATTAGAGAAACTCTTTAATTAATCAAGCTCCTCCAGAAAATCATATCTATAACAATGAGTTGTGTTTCCACGTCCTTAAATGTTTTGTGGAACGGGGAGGTGACAGAATCTTTCAACCTTACGAGAGGGATAAGATAAAGAATCCTTTGTCCCCATACCTGTTTGTGTTGTGCATGGAACGGTTATCTCATAGGGTTATGGAGGTAGTTAATAAAGGAGCTTGGAATCCAATCAAACTCAATAGGAATGGCCCTATTCTCTCTCATCTCTTTTTTTTCAGATGATCTTGTTTTATTTGCTGAGGCTTCTTTGTCATATATTGAAATCATAAAGGATGTGTTTGAAACATTTTCTGGGGCTTCAAGATAGTAAGTGAGTGTAAGCAAGACTATGATCTTTATGTCTAAGAATGTCTTATCTTAGTTGGCTTTGGATGTTGGTAATAGATGTGGATTTACCCTAACTAAGGATCTAGGAAGGTACTTGGGGTTCCATTACTCAACTGAAGGGTCAACAATCAGACTTACAGCTACATATTGGATAGGATCAAGCAGAAGCTCTCAAGATGGCAGGCAAATAAACTATCATTGGATGGAAGAATCACTTTAGTTAAAGAAGTTCCTATCCCTAATTATGCTATGCAACCCACCTTCATTCCTATCTCTCTTTGCCATGATATTGAAAAATAATATATGAAGTTTGTGTGGGGCTTTAAGGAAGATAAAAGTTCAATTCCCCTAGTCAAATGGCAAGAGGTGTGTAAGCCTAAAAGGAAAGGGGGACTTGGGCTTAGAGAAATAAAGAATGTGAATGGGGCTTTTTTTATGAAATTGGTTTGGGGGTACTGTTTAATCTGGAAGCTCTACGGGTTAAAATTTTACGTAGCAAGTATTGCAATATTTTGAATCAATGGCTAGTGCCTAATATCACTCAAAACTCTTCATGGCTATGGAAAGGAATGACTAAAGTCTGGCAGTCCAAATTGAAATGTATCAGGTGGAGTCTTGGCAGCAGGGGAAGAGCTCGGTTCTAGCTAGACAACTGGCTTCATGACAACAAATTATTGGTCTGTTATTCTATGGTACCCCTGGATCCTGAGCTTTTAGAAGCGAAAGTATGTGATTTTGTTGATGGGAATGGTTGCTGGAACTGGACAAGTATTCAGAACAAGCTTCCACATTTTAAATTCTGTCAAATTGCAGCTACTAAAACTCCAACCCTAGGCATGGATGAGGATTTGCTATACTAGGGGCTATCTAAGTCAGGGAAGTTTACTGTGAGCTTAGTTTATATGGCCCTTAGTGAAGAGAACCTAAGTAACAACGATTCAAAGTGGCGTGAGATCTGGACTTGGAAAGGCCCTGAAAGGGTCAAGACTTTCCTCTGGCTAGCAATGCAAGATAGGATGTTAACCAATGTGGAAAGACAGAGGAGACACTTGGCCAATTACACAACCTGCTTAACTTGTTTCATTAACAGTGAAGATGCTAGTCATGTGCTTTGTAGATGTTATTTTGCTCAACAGGTATGGCTCATTCTTATTCCCTCCAACAAAGACCTCAAAAATTTCTTTTCTATGGACTACCAATCTTGGCTGCTTCACAATTTGAAAGATGAGGTAACTTTGGTGAATGACATGCCATGAAGCCTTATGTTTGGAATTTGTTGCTGGTTCCTCTGGTCCTTAAGGAATAAAAGGTTTTTTGATCAGGACTTTCTTCTCCCCATTGACCCAGGACAAAGAAATTTATGTTTTGCTCAGGAAGCTTTCAAGGCTAGGCAGTTGGTCAATGATGGGACTAGTGACAGTGCTCCCCAGAGTCAACAGTGGATCAGCTGGAGCATGCTAGGAAAAGGGAAGTGTAAAGTTAATACAGATGGTTCATTCTCCAAAAGCATAAGAATGGCTTCTGCTGGGGGCTTAATTAGAACTCATACAGGAGCCTGGTTGAGGGTTTTGCAGTAAATTTGGGAGCCTGCTCAATAATTCAGGCTGAACTTTTGGGGGTGTTCCTTGGAATTTCTCTTGCTTGGGATGCAAGGTGCAAAGATATTATTGTGGCGTTTAAAAATTCTGCTGTTGTTCAGCTTATTAGGAACCCTGGTTTGAGGGTGAACAAGACCAGTGCCTTAGTCCACAATATTCAGAAGGCAATGTTCAGGAACTGGAAGATTGAATTCAAACATTTTTTCAAGGAGGCGAACTTTAGTGCAGATTGGTTATCATAATTGGACTCGGATCTCTCAATTGGCATTCACTTTTTTATAGAGCCTTCTGAGGGCATTTCTAGTTTTCTGTTGCATGATTAACGTTGAGCAGCATATCCTAAAATGTTTAATATGTGATTTGTTGTATTCCCTTTATATATATATATAAAAAGGCTTTTCAATAATGTCAATATGACTTGGCTGTTATGCTGCATCTAGAAACTATAGTGCATATATATAATCTGAATTCAAAATTAGAAATTGCTCATAAAATACTAAGAATAAAAACCGTGTTATAAGTAGATTTATCAAATGTATCGAAATAACGTTATAAATTATGCATATCACATTATTTTTATGTTTTAATAAATTTTGTTAAATTAATTATTTTTTTTTTACAAAGAAAGATAGAGAATTTGAGTGTGTATTTCCTTTCGATTTTTATTTAAAAATAATTATGTTTATCTCATTAATATAATAATTATAGGAAAAATATTTAAATATACCCTTCATGTTTATCTTGAAAAACATATCACGCTGTTTTTCTTTTTGAAGGTGCAAAAAATGATCCTGATATTTTTTGGAGGCACAAAATAATTTTGATATTATAAAAATAGCTTATCCTACTCCTTTATCTGTTAACTTTTTATTAATTCACTGTTAACTCTCTCTTTCTTTGGTATAAAAATGACCCTGAGTTTTTTTTAAATGCTTAAAAATAATTCTAATGTTACAAAAATATTCTCTCTCTATATATATATATTAGTCTAAATTAATTATTAATTTATTTAATTATATGTTGTTACTCAATTATTAATACTTTAATTATCCTTAAATTAAATAATTTTATTAAACAAAATATTTTTTATTAAATAAAATTTCAATTTGAAATAACTAAATTTAAAATTTTTATCTTTTGATGTAATTAAAAAAAAAAATTAAACGAAGTTTATATTAATATTAATAGTTTTAAGGCAAAGGGGCAAATAAACTCCTACATTATGCTAATTTTCTCAATTAAGCCCTTTTATTTAATTATAATCTAAATAAATTTTTTAATTTTTTAATTTGATTTAAATAAGTTCAAATTAAATGGAGAGGATATTTGCATTTATTTAAAATCCACTTGTAGCGACGTTTTAAAATTTAAAAAATGTTAAATGATTTTTTAAGTATTTGGGTATAAAAATAAAATTATGTTTTGAAGTTTAAAAATGGAAAAAAGAAAAACTAGATATGGTAGTTTTTTTTTTTTTGAAATGACGTTTGATAAAATTTTATTTCCAGCCAAACACCTTCTAAGTTTCAGTCCAAATTAAATTTATTTGAATCAAATTAAAAAAAATAACAGGTTTATTTGTGCCTTTGCCTTTTTTTTTTTCAATTTAGCCTTACATATTTTATTTTTTATTTTTCTAAATTCTTCATTATACAACATTTTTTATCTATTTAATTTAACAAATAAATAAATTATTAATAATATTATATTTGGATTATATATTTTAGAATTTATGAAATTATAAATAATTTTTTTTTTTAGCAATTGATAATATTATGGATAATTTTTTCGCATCGTACTATGTTCATTTTTATGTTCTAGTTAAATTTATAAATAAAAAAAAATTCTCGTTTATAATATATATTAATAATTAAATCCAAATCAATAAGAAAATATAAGATATGTACTTTAATAATTAAAAAATTTTGTAATTTTTTATTATCAAATATCATTTAATTTAAATAATTTAATTTAATATTTATAATAAATAAAATAAAATAAACTCCAAAAATTAATTTAATTGATATGAATTTACTCATTTTTCTTATTGATTTATGATTAGTTATTAAAATTATATCATAAACGATAATTTTTTTATTCATGATATTTTGTATTGCTTAAAAAAATAAATAAAATAAAATTATTTATAATTTCATAAATTATAAAATACTTAATCCAAATATAATATTATTAATAATTTATTTATTAAATTAAAATAGACAAAAAATATATTGTATAATGAAAAATTTAGAAAAATGAATAAATAATAAAATATATAAGGTTAATTCGAAAAAAATATAAAGATATAAATAAGTTTTTAAATTTTTAATTTGATTTAAATAGACACAATTTGAATGAAAACTTAATTTTTTGTCCAAATTTTCAGTCTAAATTGAATTTTTTTGAGTCAAATAAAAAAATTTAAAAGTTTAATTACACCACAATTAAGTAAAAGAATTTAATTGAAAAAATTAAAATAGTTGAGAGATTTATTTGCTCCTTTACCCATAGTTTTATATTATATTTTATGTTTTTTATATTTTTATTTTATTTATATATTTTAAAAATATTTTAACATGTGACATAATTAACACTTTTATATATATATATATATATATATATATATATATATATATATATATATATTCAAAATATTGTATAAAAATATTAATTAAGTCACATGTTAAAATATATTAAAATAATTTTTATTGTATGTTAAAATATTTTTAAAAAATATAAATTAAATAAAATATAAAAAGCACAAAATGTAATATAAAACTATATAATATTAATCTTAATATAGATTATTTTAATTATTTATTCATTTAATTATATGAAAAGATAAAAAATTTTAAATCTAATTATTTTAAATTAAAATTTTATTTAATAAAAATTATTTAAAAAAATATAATAATTAATTTAATGATAATTAAAGTACTACTAATTAATTTGAATTAAGGTATATTATTTTTATAATGTTAGAGGTTATTTTTAAGTCTTCAGAAAATGTCGAGGTCATTTTTATACTAGAAAGAGGGAGAGAGAGATGACAGTAAATTAACAAAAAGTTAATAGAAGAAGAGATATGATAAACTGTATTTATAACGTCATGATTATTTTTGTGTCTTCAAAAAAAATAAAAAGATTAATTTTATACCTTCAAAAATGAAAAAAATGTAATATAGTTTTCAGAATAAATATGAGAAGACATATTTAAATCTTTTCTCATTATGAATTTAAAAACTGTTTAAAATAAATTTATACGGCAAATACACAAACTAATAAAATCTTCCATGTAAGATCATGATTATGGAAAACATAAACCTGTTATGAATATATTTCTCAAGACCTATGATATTAATTATATATGTAAAGGAAGTATTAAGGTTAAGGCTTCGTGCCAAAATCATAATTATAAAACTTACATTTAGAAAATAAATTCTAAAACTTATATTAGTTCAAAAAGAATATTTACAACCTAGTTCTAATTGCCAGACAAATACATATACATAGAGGCAATATCCAAAAAGAATATATAGTAAAAAAAATTATGTTCGCCCAATCTCCACTAAATGCAAAAGATGGTAAACACGAAAGAACAACTATTTAATTCAGCTACCAAACTGGAAGTGACAAAAGGTATCTGAAATGTTAAAATGAGAGGGGTGAATATAAACACTACTTAGTGATAGGATAAATAAATAACAGGGGGAGATTAGATAAGGTTTTGATACTAACTTTATACCAAATACCACAATTAAACAAGTCAGGCTGAATAAATATTAAATTTTCATTTGAAACTAAAATCTTTTTTCCTTCTAGCATAAAATAAATAATAATAATAATAATAATGTAACATGTAATCTACTGATTTATGAGCGACCTGGACATAAATGATAACTAAATTGAATTCCAAGTACAGATACTAAAATTCCTCTAGTAAAAAGATTACACTGACATTCTTTTGGTGAGAGAATAAATTTGATATTACTCTAGTGAAAGTATGAATATATCATCCCTCTGACAGGAGAATAAATATGACATTTCTCTAGTAAAAGAATACATACCAAAATAATATACATATGAGCAGAATAATTTTAAAGGCAAAATCACCTAATATACGTCCTAAAGACTTTATGTAAACTAAGCGTTATTTCAAGAATAATATTAATTTATGTAATATGAATCTAATCATCAATCATCATGATGCAATATTATAAACATATAATATGAGTGTATAATCAAACTATTTATCTAGTTATGATAATAAAAATATTTATTTTTTATTTAATGTAATAAATTCAAAAATATTATTATCCATTCCATTTTTTAATAAAAAAATAAGAATATATATAATATAATTTTTAATTTTATCAATATTATAAATTTATCCACTCACTTGTAATAACGAATAACTAGCCAATTGGGGGGCAGCCTTATGATTTACATCTGCACTAATATACTCGCCTAAAGAATAAATAGAATAAGGAAGAATTTAATAATAGGACTTTATAAAAATCCTAAATGATACTAAAAATGAACGGAATGCATGATTTGTGTCCTAACTTTTCTAAAGAAAATTCGGCATAGCTTCGGTATAAACCGGCAATTCCCCAAATTTTCAAATGCTCCAATAAGCCACTTCAAAGCAATAAACACATCAAAACACAAGTAAATGCCCAACTCGGACATACAATCATTTTCCCATGTGCCATTTACATTCACAACCATTCTCCATTAAGTAAAAGTCCAAACTTCTCCGAACCAAAGTTCACAATGGTTTATAAAAATCAGTCTCCTTCCAAATCATATACTTTTAATAACATTCATGTTTGAAATTCAATATCAAGTCTTATTTAAATGTCAATTTTATTAATAATTATGAAGTTAATTATTCATTTTTTTTACATTTAACTCTTATTTTTGTTTATTTACAATTTATAGGATAGTTCTCCATCATTAACAGCTCAAAACTACCAAAAAAAAAAAAAAGTAATGAGTAGTTCTAAAACAACCAAATTGAACACTAGTACAAACACATAACTAGAAAAAAATTATAATATGCAAAAGAAGAACGTTAAAAAAATTGCATTAATGCCTTTTTTTTTTTTCTTTCTACTTCAACTAAATTTCCAAGAATCATATTAATTTAGCATAGGATATATACTTCATATTGCCAAGTAATCATATACCGCAAGCAGTTTCTGAATCATGATCCTTCAGTGGAAGGTAGAAGATAACAGAAATAATAACGTAGGAGCAGTGGAACAAACGAAACCCTTAAGATTAATCAATTGATTTAGACACAATTCTCTGAATTAAAATTAATAGTAAAGAGAAATACAGTGTACATTTGAAGTAGTATTAAGTACAGTGACTAATCTGTATTTCTGGTTGCAGCTCTTGAGCACCAGCCATGAAGATTCAGATTGTGAAATTCAGTGAAAGGGAAAAGGGATTTTATCTTTCTTCCATTGGTTATAAACAAATGTTTAACCATTTGGCTAAAGCCTCTATTATAAATCAGACAAACTTACAAAATTTGCGAACAAGAAGATTAATTCATTGATGGATGACCAAATCTCTTAAACCCATTATCAATTTTTAGTTTAACCCATTCCTGGAAAGAGTACCCTAGAAACCTATTCAAGTTCTGAACCATATTAAATGCAATTACTCCTAAAAATGAAAAAAGAAAAAAAATGACAATACCTTAAGGCAATTGAGTCAATTATATGAAAATGCAAGTCTAAAAGAGAGACAATTTCCCAAGCCTGGACTGAATAGGCATCTGATAAGAGGATGAGAGAACCAAGCGATGCAACTTGTCACAATGCCTTGCAAAAAGAACAAAGAACAGCCAAGAAATATAACTTTACACAGGTCAAAGAGCATTTGATGCATAAGTAGGTGTCATCAGCTTCCCAATTGCAACTCCAATATCGATGTTTTCACATTAACATTAACAAATGAACAAGTGAGCCAAAGATGGAAACTGAATCATTCTCCAGCAGGTTAAATTTTGCTCTTCATGATCAATTATTTTGCTTCTAAATGAAGTTTAAGATGCATGTACTCAGTGACATATTTATAAAATTATTATGAAGGATTATTAACCAGGTAATTTCTTCTAACACAGTAGCAGACCCCAAAATATTTAGTACAGTAAACAGCTGTAATAAATAGTTTTATTTTCCTTCCAATTCTTTTTTAATTCTTACATGTGTTAATTGAACATTAGTTAACTATTATGAAGTTAAACAAAATATAGTAATCAATTCAAATGCTAAAATTAAGGGGGAAAAACAAAATGCACTCACAAATTTTCACTAACAAGAAATAATGATAGAACCACTTTCATAGGGCATAAAATTAATTTCTGGTGACACTAGGGCAAACTGAGAACAATAACAACAATTCACTTCAAGAACATTTAAATAAAGACCATAATAAAAGATACCAACATGTTACTGCTAAACCCAAAAATATTAAGATCTTGTACGTATCATCAGAATTTAAAAGAATAGCCATTTAATCTTGATTACATGTAGTCTGATCCAAAGAGAATGATAACACTGTCGTCTTCAACATAAAAAGATAGGCTGGAGAAGTAAGCACAACAAGAAACACAAAATTGTTATTGAAAATGAAGAAATCTTGTTCAAAACAACCATTAGCACCTATTATTAACTCAAGCGACCTCAACTTTCAACAAGTGTGGCGGATCTAGCTTTCTTGTAATTTCCTTTGAAAAACAACAATAAACGAAAAGATTAAAGTAAAAAAAAAAATGTATGCTTGTGGCAACAATTGTAATTTAGTTCTAATCAACGGAATTCATAAAAATGATCTGACGGTAGAATTTGCAGCATAATGCAATTTTATGGGACATCATATCAAACCATGCAACATGCTAGAGGAATAATTTTTTGGCATTTGACATTTTGTGACCTTGGACCAACTTGATCCACAAAGATGAGATAACATAAAATAAACTTCTTGTTCTTGCTATCTATTTTTAAAAATTAGCACATTCCTCAATCTCACCACACCACAACCCATCACCCCCCGCCGCCCCCCCCCCCCCACCAAAAAATAAAATAAAATAAAAATCACATTTTGTAGCAAGGCCTACCTGCCAAAGGAAGGGTTCAAAACCAGTATTCCATGCAGGATGCCAAGTTCTTCCATCCATGCTTGATGTCACATGTAGAATGTCATAACAAAAATTATCTAAAAGCAAAGTGAGAACATGCTTGATGACTGTGTCAGCACCCATCTGATTTCGGCTGAAAGACAAGCTTGTTGATGGGGATCCCTATCTATAAGTTCAGCTCAGAAGTTCCAGTTAAGAGATAGTAAGGAACTTTTGGCAGATCACTATAGCAGATTGCAGATGTTAAATCAGTTTACGTCGTTAAGGGCAAACAGCCAAACAGAAATCCACTTTATTCTGACCATCTTAATAATGATGATCAATAACATGGCGTATAAGAAATACTATCACAATAAGCAGAAGAAATATGAAAAAAATGAAATATGTACCATTCTATGGTTAAAACAAAATGACAAGAATAAAGAAAAAAGTCCAATGGTACAGGTAAAAACAACCTAATAAAAAGTAAGAAAAACATCCCAAAGGCCTAGCCAGGCGATGAAAAAGAACAATTAAAGCACCAATACCTAATGCTAAAATTGAAATGCTGATTTTGCCTTTCTTCTGTGTAGATCTCAAATTTATGCAAGAGCGTAACACCAATATTGATGATCTCAAATTTATGCAAGAGCATAACACCAAGATTGATGAGCTTATATGTAGGGAGGTAAATATGGATTGTTAGATTGTTCACAAAATACAAAGGCAGGAAAGTGCATGCACTTTAAAGTGGTCTGTTGTACTTAAAGCAACTTATAAACACAAGGTTTTGTAACTACTACAGTTGGTTGCAAAATAAGATATGAACCAGCGAAAGCACACAGATGCAAGCAGTATTGCTAAAAAACATTGTCAACCAATTAGAAGGAAAAAGCCAATTCAATTGAATCTTCTTAATTTAAAGTTGAATAAATATATTTGAATTTGTACAAGGAGGTCTTTCTTTTAGCTTACTGCAGAAGAAACTCATTCTGCATTGCTTCCTCTAAACAGCACAAAGCCCACTTATGGAAAACTCTTTCTTTCAAGCAGATTACAAAAATCATCTTACACTTGTGCCACATGAAACCCTTCTCCGTGCTCCTCATATTCTTTGCTTTTCTGATCATGGCTCTCATGATTAGTGCTCAGCAGCAACTGTTGCTCCTTTTCTGTGCTACCACTTTTTATAAGGGAAAGCTGATCCGTCACAACAGCATTTCTCTTGTAGTTCCAGACAAGCATTGAAATGTAGTCCTGAGGTGAAACCAAACCGAGTTCCCTAATGCAACATTGTTGCTCCTCCAGAGTTTTTGGATCATCCAGCCTTATATACTCAAGCAACGCCTTCTCATGAGCAGGTCTCCAATTACTTGGAAAAGGGGTGTAATCAGTCTCAGGTACAAGAGACATCCTGGTATACTGTAGCCCATCAATTGACTCAACAAGGCCCATTCTTAGCAAATTGTGGTACTCTGGTGATGATCCTTTCTTCTCCTTCAAAGGACGACTTAGATTCCGAGAACCAATCTTATAAACCTTTGCCCGTGAACGGAGCTTGTATTTTGCAGCATAAAGCTTTGCAAGTGAACCCCTTAGAATGTAAGCACAGAAGTTCACAATTTTCTTCCGATTGTCAGCATACCTATACCACTCTACCATTGTTGACAAAAACTTGTTCATTTGTGCATTGGTGTGAGCTTGAGTAGCATGGAACATTCTAAAGCAAGGCTGTGGGTCTGGATCCCTATCTCCCTTTAGAAAGTTCAACTTCCTGAATTGCTTAATGCATTGTTTCAAGCTTGCAGTAACTGATAAAAGGGTGCCAACGCCCTTTTCACTTATGATCTTCCCACCAGTGGCAGTATACCGAAGAGTTGGATACACAACTCTTCGGCACAAAACATGGTCAAGAAACATTATACCCTTAGTTATGTGTTCAATAGGGAGGCTCTCATTGTCAAGCTTGAGCAAGTATTTCTTATCAACAAACTCAATCAATTGCTTTCTCAATGTAGCTGCATCTGCCCGAGGTCCACGAACACCAATCAAAATGTGACCCCCAAATCTTATATAATCCATTTTTCGAGTCTTATCTGGTCCACTTGTTGGCACAAATTCCGGCCAAGATGTATTTCCCTGTTCTGCTTCCCCTTCTGGACTATTCCATATGACATCACTCTTTGAAGGATGGTAAAACTCCTTAATCTTACCCTCCATCCATCGATCCAATTCATCAAGGCAAACATTAGCCAAAATAGGACTAAGAATCCCACAATGCCCCCAAGAAGGAACCTTCTCAGCCTCCTCAGGTGCAAACCCAAAAAAGGTCTCTAACCAATAAGGATCTGGCTTTGGCTCATCCTCTGCCAAAACCCTCTTTTTCTGATACTTCCTCTTTTTCTTCTTCTTTGGTTCTTCCACATGACTTGTGATCACAGGTGTAGTCAATGCTGCTTTCACCAAATCAATCACTTTTTTATCCCTCACATCCCTCATTAAAGCACTTATCACCAACCCCGTCTTCATGCCATCCAAAACTGTACTTAAATCTCCCTTTATATACCACAAATACCCAGCAAAACTCCTCCTAATCACCCTCAATGCTGTATGTGCATTCCTACCAGGCCTAAATGCAAAAGACTTTTGTGAAAATCGTGCTTCATATATTGGCTCCAAGATCAAAAGCAGAACCTCCTGAACAATCCTATCCTGAAATGAAGCAGGTTGTGTGGTTGTTAAGATTGCCTTAATCTTTCTCTTTGATAAAGACTCATAATCTGTCTTATCCCTCGGAGATTTGATAAAAAACTGCAGCCTAGCACCCCACTTAAATCTTTCATCAAGAACAGCATTTCTAAGTGCTAACAAATCCTCCAATGCAGACCTTTGTATTGCACTACGGGGCATATAAGCTCCCATCTCATCAGCACACACTTTTTGATAAGCCAATACCCACAATTCGAAACGCTGAAGATAAGAGGTCAAATTGTTCACTATCCTATCAGGTTCACGAAAATTTTCAATCCACATGTGTGAACAAACTGAGACACCATCTTCCTTCATCAAGGAGGATGGATCATCAGGATCCGGAGCGCGCCGGTGCATTGGAATGAATGAGAGTAAACGAAAAAACGCAACCCCATTAGTCCTTGGGTACAAGGGATTGGATTGACAGTATAAAAAACTAGTAGCGGTGTTTTTGGTGATGATGATATTGGACTTAGTTAAAATTTTGTGGGTGAATATAGCAAAGCAACGCTGCATTTTGGAGATGGTGAAATTAAGTAATAAGTTTTTCAGGTCATTTCTTTGTATAATCAAAAGGGTATTTCAGATTGCAATTGCAAAGGGCATAGAGAAAATCAAACAAACAACAAAAAATAGTAGAAAACAAATAAAACCCACTTCAAGTAAGTTAATTGAGTGTGCAAATTCAAAGCTAAAATATTGTGAAAGTGAATAAAGAGTGAAAAGATTGTTAGAATTTTTGAGTTCTTACATGAGATTTTAAACAACGCTTGCAGTATAGAGCTTGTATAAGCTTGGAACAACACACGACTGAGCCGAGAAGAGAGAGGGACAGAGGAGTTAGCGATGCAAACCCTGTCTAAACCCTGCTCGACATCTAACCCAAAATGAAAGTTGCTCCACATTTAACCGGGTTGACCCGTTTAATCTCTCTCTCTCTCTCTCTCTCTCTCTCTATAACATTTATAAAGATGAAACAATAGAATAGATAAATTCAGAAATTGATAAATTTTCAGAACCATGGAATTTTAAAATTGGAAATCTAGAATCATTTGTATATAAAAAATTAAAAAAATATGTAAATTAAAATATTATATTGGTACTTTTTATTTTTTAAAACGTAAATATAATCATAAATTCATAAAAACAAAATAAGGAGCTCCTCCTTGTTATATGCCTCTAATATTATTTCTCCTTTTGTTTTTTTATTTTTATTTTTTTATAAATATATTTAAATTTTTAAAAATTTATAAAATATATATTTTAGATTTAAAAATTATAAATAAATAATCAATAAAATTTTTATAAAATATATTTAATTTTGACATATTAAAACTTAAAGAATAATTTCTTTTCGATTTAGCATAAATTATTTAAATATAAATTTAATTTTTAAAATTCTTAAAAAATATTATTTAATTATAAGAATAATTATTAAATAATAATGCTATAATTAGATAAGTTTAACAAAATTTTGGCATATTCCATCAAAATGAAACTTATTGCAAATAAAAGCAATATCAAATAACCACTCATCAAAGGCCAAAGCAAAACTAACTTGCAACATTGCAAATGAATATAAAACTGCATATATATATATATATCAAAAAGTGCAAATATAATATCAAGAGGCTTAAAATATATTAAAAAAATGTCTCAAATGTACTAAAAATGTAGCTAAAATGCCAAAAAGGGTCAATACATCAAAAATTATACCAAGTATAATTGAAATAGCAAAAGGAATCAAAAAACCCTAAAACTAGGAAGCAGGAGGATCCTGAACTACTGGTCAACAAAATTCTCTCCAATATTAGCAACTGTAGTGGTACCGATGGCTGCGATATCGACGAAGGACTCAACCGGTACCTTGCCTTTATCAACCTTACCATCAACACTAGAAGTTATATCATTCGAGCCGAAAACTTTGGATGGAGGCACTTCCTTCTCGTTAAAGCTCGTAGTCATCTCGCACTATTGTCGTCGAAGCCTCTGAACAACATCTTTCAGTGAGGAATGAGAAGTATCGATTGTCTTCTCAAGCTCTGTGATCTGATCATTAAGTTTCTAGATGTTTGCGGTGCGCTGATGCTTAGTCTGTTGCTGCTCAATCTTATCAAACCTGGCGTTAATGAGAGTTGCAAGAATAAAAATATCATCTGCAGGAATATAACTAGATATTGTTGCCGCTGGAGGGGGTGAAGGTACATCCTCAGCCTGGTGCTATGCGTTAACACCTTTTTCCCAGACTACCCGTGCTCCCCTCAAGACAATTTTTCTATCCCAATTTTTAACTATGATAGACATTTTAAATAGGGTGTGCATACCTAGGAACTTCTAGTCATTGTGTGAGTGAGCTAGGGATAAAAAAAGAGTGGTTTCAGGACAGAACCTATGGTTTGGCATGGTAATATCACAAGCAATTTTGGTTATGAGGTGTCCTACCACTATATCACCGGCTTTCTTTTTGAATAGGGAATCAAAGTGATCGTCAAGCCATCGACCTGAAGTGATTTTTCGATCATTCTCAACGCACCAAGGGAAAAAATAAGTCTGATTTAAGCATCGCATTATAACTAGTGCCTTATACGTTTTTAGTGTATGTCATTATCCGATGGTTAATTTTTAGGATGGGGCTCCAAATACTGGTTGATTTGAAAACTCTAAGATTAAAAGGGATGTTAAGTCTGGTGAATTGGTGCTAAAAAGAGTCTAGGTCGAATTCATCAGTATAATTATTTACTCCGTCCTCATTGAAACCTAAAATCTGACATAATTGATGAACTGGAAGTGTATAGTGCATGCCTAGGATTTTAAATTTCATTTCTCCATTAGATGAATCCCTAGTTGTGTTTACAGATAAGGTTGAAAAGAATTCAATGACTAACAATGGATAACATTCAAGGGTAATGTTAGCTATTGTTAGCCAATTGACCTTTTGAAGTTTATCCCTAACTTGGTCAATTAACCCTAGGTCTCTTAGAGCTACCCAGTTGACATACCTTAAGGAGAGGACCATTCTAATCGAAGTAAAGACGTTGTAATGTTTCTTCTCCTCCTCGGTGAGTGAATGTACAAGTACCTCGTTCTCCATTTGGTTTCATTTCTCCCGAATCCAAATGTTCTGAGGTGGTTGAGGTTGAGCTACTTTCTCCTTTTTCTTTTGGGTAGGTCTAAGAGGGGAGACTCTATATTAGATGATTAAGATGGAGAGGAATCCGATTGGGCAAGTTTAGGGCATTTAAAGGAATGTCCAACCTTACTCGCATGTTGCTTAAATCTCTTAGGAGCCATAAAATAGGTGTTAAATGATGAAGAAAATAGTTTAAATGGGCCGAAAATAGTAAATCACACACAATTGAAGTGAGTATTTGATAGAAAATGTATTTAAGGTTAGGAGAAAAGTGACTGAAATGACACAAGGTAGCCTATAAGTCGAGCAAGTTGTGGCCGTAACTAATCTTGGTTATGGCCGTTACCAATTTTATTGTTGCCTCGAGTCTGAGAAGAGAACGAAAAATGGTACCTAGATTTGCGAGCGCTACAGTTGATTTACGGCCGCAATTCTAGAAAGTGTATCATAGGCACTTAAAACCCAGAATAGCAGGTGCTACTTCAGTTATAGCAGGTGCGATAAACAAAAAAGTGCAAAATTTTAAACGCACTTAAAGCATCAATAAAACACGTTTCAAAGCAATCAAACATATATCAATTCACTTTATCAATCTCATTACCATCTAACATGCCTAAGTCTCTTTTAATATGATTTATTCTTTCTTCATTCAAGGACTTAATAAAAATGTCAGCAAGTTGATCATTTGAAGCAATAAATTTCAAAGCAACATTATGATTCAAAACATTATCTCTAAAAAAATGATTTCTAATGTCTATATGCTTGCTTTTAGAATGCTGAATAGGATTCTTAGATAAATTGATAGCACTAGTGTTATCACACTTGATACAAATTTTGTCTAGATGCACACTTATGTCATTAATTTATTATTTCATCCACAAAACTTGTACACAATAATAAGCGACATCCACATATTTAGCTTTCGCGGTGGACAAAACCACTAAATTTTGCTTTTTGCAAAACTAAGAAACAAGATAATTACCTAGGAATTGACAAGTACTAGAGGTACTCTTCTTATCTAAGCAACTACTAGCAAAATCCGCATTGGAATAGCCAATCAAATTAAAATGCATGTTCTTATGATACCAAAGTCCTAAATGTTGTGTACCAATCAAATATTTTAGAACTCTTTTGATTGCATGCAAATGAGTCTCTTTAGGACAATATTGAAAATATTCACAAAAGCATACGACAAACATAACATCAGGCTTACTAGCGGTTAAATGAAGTAAACTACCAATCATACCTCTATATTTTTTCTCTTTAATAGGTTTGCCATGTTCATCTTTGTCAAGCTTTATGGTGGAGCTTATAGGCATTCTACTAGCTTTGGCTCCATCCATTCCAAACCTCTTGAGAAGCTCTTTAGTATATTTTGATTGGTTGATGAAAATTCCTTCCTCATATTGTTTAATTTGAAGACTAAGAAAGTACTTTAATTCTTCTATCATACTCATTTCAAACTCACTTTGCATGCATGAGGAGAATTCCTTACACAAAATCTTATTAGTAGCAATAAATATTATATCACCCACATAAATTTGCATAATCAACAAATTATGCTTGTCCTTTTTAAGAAAAAAAGTTGTATCAATTTTGCCTTTTGAAAAATTATTGTTTATTAAAAATGTGCTTAGTTTATCATATCAAACTCTAGGAGCTTGCTTAAGACCGTAAAGTACTTTTTGAAGTTTGTAAACATGATTTGAAAAATCAAATTATTCAAAACAGGGAGATTATTCAACATATACCTTCTCTCCAATAAAACTATTTAAAAATGCGCTTTTCACATTCATTTGATAAAACTTGAAATTCATATGGCATGCAAATGTAAGAAGTATCCTAATGGTGTCTAGTCTTGATATTGGTTCAAAGGTCTTATTATAATCTATTCATTCCTTTTGATTATACCCCTTTGTCACTAACCAAGTCTTGTTTCTAGTGATGATACCAACCTCATCTAGTTTGTTTCTATAAACCTATTTAGTGCCTATGATTGGATGTTTTTTTGGTCTAGGAACCAAAGTCCTCTTTTTTCAAATTGGTTTAACTCCTCTTGCATGGACTCCACCTAACTTTTATCATCTAAGATTTCATTGATATTCTTAGGTTCAATATTAGATATAAAAGTAGGATTATTGACAATTTCCTTGAATGAGGATATAATGGCTACACTTTTTGAGGTTTCACCAATGATGAGGTCTTTGGGATGGTCCTTTTTTAATTTTCAATCTTTTGGAAGTTCATCATCAATAGATGGTGATTCTATGGCCTCAGAAGGATTCTCTAGGTTATCATGGTCCTTTTTGGGTGAGTCAACATGAGGATCTAAGTCAAATGATACTGTTAGTCCCTTTGGCAACCAAGAGGGGGGAGTGAATTGATTGTCTTTAAAAATAATAACTAATTAAAAATATGATGAAGGAAGAGAAGAAGAAAATCAACACAAGGATTTATAGTGGTTCAGCCAAAAACAAGCCTACGTCCACTCCTCAAGATCACACTTGAGTATTTCATTACCTTTGATTCTTTTACAGGTTCAAGATCAAACCTAAGTGTTTTGGTTCACACTTTAACCTTATACAATGTGTTTTTCTCAAACTATGTTCACACAAAACCTTTTACAATAAATGCAAGTCTAACTTGATTTTGCATAATAAATATGAATGATCTAGCAATAAATGATTATGAACTTGTTTAAAGGTTATTCTTTGTTCATTTAATACAAATCAACTCATATTTATAGTCTTGAGTAAAAAAAGAGCCGTTTAGACTCATTTTCCCGTAATAAATGCTCCTGAGAATTTGCTCCAACCGCTATTTTACAGGTGAGTCGCGCCCGCGACTCAGTCCGTCGCGCCCGCGACCGGCTTTACTCTTTTTGGCTCAAAGAACACCGAATTTGAATTTTTCACGTCACGCCCGTGACTGATTCTGTCGCACCCGCGACTTTTTATGAGTTTCAAATTTCAAACTCTTCTTGAACTTCTTCACACCTGCGACTGATCTTGAACAGTCCTGTGAATATCCCTGGTCGCACCCGCGACTGAAGCATGTCGCACCCGCGACTAAAACACACTGTTTAATCTTAAGCTACTGGATGTTTTGAATTATGCAAGCTTTAATTTCGCGCCTGCGAATAATTCTGTCACACCCGCGACTTCACTTAGTCGCACCCGCTACTCTCTTGTGTCGCGCCAGCTACTGGATGGACGCTGTTCACCTTGAAGCTATTGGAAGTCTTGAATTATCAGGACCTTAATTTCGTGCCCGCGACTTTAATCTTTTCAAGACTGTGACTGGATTTGTCGCACCTGTGACCAAGCTTGTATCTAAAGTCGCACCCGTGACTACAACTGGTCGCGCCTGCGACTAAGCAACATCCTGCAATACTTCAGAGAAATTCTTGGAGATTCTTGCACATAATCAAACAAACTTATTAGTCCAATAATTTGTTATTTGTAACCATCAAAATGAGTATGAAGAAGACCTTAAGGTCTAACAATCTCCCTCTTTTTGATGGTGACAAACAACCAATTTTTAAAAGAAGGTGCATGATTATGTATTTTAAATGATTTTTAAAAAACTCCCCCTAAATTTGTGCTTTACTTTAAAAAGAATATAGAATTTGACATTGCACATTAACTCAACTCATATTATCTGTCAAATATAACTCACAAAGCACATTAACTCAACTCATATTATCTGTCAAATATAACTCACAAAAAATAAACACAAATCAAAAATCACAAATCATAGCCAAA
>CANXYC010733805.1:0-10711 GCA_948193065.1 Aleurites moluccanus
AAATCCAAAACCAAAGCCAATAATCCAATGCATTGTGCTTAAGATAGCAAATTTGCAACCTATTAGTCCAACCATCCATTTCTTCATCATTTGATCCAATGGCTAGATTTAATAAAGCCTAAACTAATGTCATAAGGTTGCATACATAATATAATTCCATATCTCAAAGGAAAAGACCATAATGTCCTTAGTTCAACCGAAGCATCTCAAGCACCTCAATTAAGGAGCTTACCGGGCACTATTTTCAATCAGGTTTATTTTTCCATCAAAACTTCAAATAAACTAAATAGCATCATTTACATTCTCTTAAATTCTTTTCTACCTTTAAATATAGTGATAATTCCATAAGAACTCGAAGGGGTGCGAAATGACCATTTTGCCCCCAGTTCACAAAATTTCAAGTTTTTCCCGATTTCTTCCTAATCGCCTTTGATGCACTTTTACATGTGTAAAACTGTCTAAAACATGCATATTCATATAATTTAAGCAATAACATGCATCATACATAACATATAAACAAACAAGGGATCCCTTTAGGTTTACCCTTTGAAGCTTATGTTCTAAGCCTTTAAGCTAGGGTGTTGCAAGAAAGAAGTGAAAATCATTTAGGAACACTGAAAAAGTAACCAGTGGCAAAATGATAAATAAATGGAAGTTTAAGGTGAATAGTTAAAATTGGTCGGTCGGGGTTACAGAATGACTCCAGAACCATTTTTATAAATAAGTATAAATTAAAATAAGCTTATTTATTCCCCACTTTGAAATCTAATTCCAGACATAATTGGCAGAATAAATTACAGAAGATTTTGGACTAAAATATGATATATGAAAGTTCGGAGATTAAGTTGTAATTTACCATATGAATTTTTCTATTTAATTATCACTTAGAAAAATTTGTTCATCTTTCTTCTTCTTCCTTTGGTGTGTCGAACCACTTTCCCACCATTTTCTTCTTTCATTTCTTCATTTCTTCATCAAATTTCTTAAGCAAATGTATAGAAAACTTGAATGCTAACCTAGTTCTATCTATTTCCATTATTAATTCGCAAGGAGGAGCAAAGGAAAACAAGGTGTGAGGGCTTGAAGATTTCGGCCACATCACCCATTTTAGGTAATCCATTTCTTTGTTCAATCTTTTGGTTTATTTGGATGTTATTTAGGTTGAATTAGATGGGTTTGGTGTTAAATTGCATCAATTGATGCTAATTGATGGAAATGCCTAAGTTTACTATCTAGGTTGAAGTTGTATGAATGAGCTAAGTGATTTAGTGTTAGATTTTGTTAATTGATGTTAGAATTAGTCAATTGGATGTGAATAGGCAACTAATTGATGGATTATTTGATGTAGAATTGAAGTTTGGATAAAAGTGTTTTATTTGGTGCATTTGGGGAATTTCGGTGGAGAGCTTGTTTCCAAGGATATTTGAAGCATTAGGTGAGTCTATATTGCATCAAATAACATGTCTATTGCATTGAAATTGAAATTGGAATCCACATGTACAACCTCCATTTTGGACGAAACCTAGTTACTATTCATTGCCTTTGCTTTTCTTTATTTTTCCTTTGTAATTCCATGACAATTTGATCCTTTCAATTGTCTTTTCCATTGTATATTTGATACTTATTGTGTTGCCTACAATGTGATTGATTTTTGATTGAAATGGTCAAGCCAAATTTGCACCATAATCTAACCAATTGGCTTGCCAAATTGTGCCCACCATGTGTTTGATGAAATGCCTAGTTCATTTGTCTTTGGCCTATTGGTTTGTATTCCATAGGCCTACCATTTGAATGCCATTGTCACCAGTGATGTTGGCAAACTAATTGGCCTGCCGATTTTCCTTATTGAACTAACTTTTGTTCCATACCTTTGTTGTTTACTATAGCCTTTATCCTTGCTTGTATATTGTATCTTGCATCTTGCAATGCCTTTGATTCAAAAATCATTTGATTTGAAAGATATTGATAATGATGATACCATTATTGCATAATGGTGTCTATTGACATGTTATCCATTTATATTGACCTAAATATGATTTGACAGAGCTGCCGCATCGACAGGGTAGTGGATACATACTATCAGCAATGTGCACATTGGTATTGATGCCCTAGCTGGGAAGGGTTATTGGTCCCGACCATAGGACCTGATCAGTCTTATGCCTACTTGATATGTGATCGACTGTGTGATTATACATAGTCTTCGTGTTTCAAGGCCCTATATCTGTCTTACCATATGATTCCTTGACTTGATATAACCATTGATATTTCTATTGATTTCTGATACTGATTATGTAAACCCACGTGATTGATACTGTACCATTATTCCTTACCATATGTGTATCATTTTTTCAACCTATATTTCATTGATGATGCATATAGATTCACTGAGTATCATCTATACTCACCTTTTCATTGTTTACCCATTTCAGGAGAGGAGTAGAGTGCAGAATCCTATCATCTATCAACCGGAGATATCTGCAAATAGTCTGATGTATATTTCTGATTTTATATTATTTTTTGATGTTCATTATCTAGCTGCTTCATGGAGTATGCACGGGTTAGCTAGGAGATGAACATATGTATATGTTAATGATGCTATTATGAGATACTTGATAATATATGAGTTATATGATGGTATTGTGGTATGATATATGACTGTTACAACCAATTGCAAAAATTTACAGAATGAATTATAGAATAGCATAATACTAAAATGGATAATATATTGTGGATTATAGATTGTGCATATGATACTGGGTTCTACGAGTGCCGGTCGCTATTGGCATCTCCCGTGCCGTAGGACTATC
This sequence comes from Aleurites moluccanus, assembly GCA_948193065.1. Classification (NCBI taxonomy): domain Eukaryota; kingdom Viridiplantae; phylum Streptophyta; class Magnoliopsida; order Malpighiales; family Euphorbiaceae; genus Aleurites; species Aleurites moluccanus. The sequence continues at coordinate 2,808 of CANXYC010733805.1, forward strand.
GTGATCCGGAAACGGGTCGTGAAATATAGATAGATTGTATAAATGGATGTATAATATTATATGGAGGTTAATTATGATTATGGCATGTGTGGTAATTGATTGCAGTGACAAAATTATAGATTGCAGAATTACATAATACAAAATAATATTATATTAATTAGGTAATAAGAAGATGATATTGGATATGTTATTGGGTTCTACAGGTGTCGGTCACCTTTGGCTGTTCCTGCATCCTAAGACCATCATGTTCCAAATTTTAGGACGTGACATTTTTCTATTGGTGACCATGTGTTTCTCAAAATTTTCCCTATGAAAGTTGTTATGAGATTTGGCAAAAAGGGGAGTTGTCACCTAGATATGTGGGACCATTTGAAGTGCTTGATAGAGTTGGAAATGTGTCCTATCGCTTAGCTCTTCCTCCGAACTTAATCCATATACATCCAGTCTTCCATGTTTCTATGCTGAGGAAGTATATACCAAATCTATCACATGTTCTTCAAGTGAAAGAGATAGAGGTGAATGAAGATCTGTCGTATGAGGAGATAATATGTTCAGATTATAGATAGACAAGTAAAGAGGTTGAGAAACAAAGAAATCCCAATGGTGAAAGTGCTATGGAGAAATCAAAGTGTAGAAGAGTGTACCTGGAAAACTGAATCCGACATGCGACAGAAATACCCCCAATTATTTTTTGTATGAGGTAAGTGTATTTTTAAATTTGAGGACGAATTTATTATAAGGGGGGTAGAATGTAATAAACCTAATTGAAAATTTAAAATAATTAAAACCTAGTTACGGGAAGCGAGTATCGGTAAGTAATTTTTTATAAATTCTAAAAAGTGCATTACCTATAATTAATTACAGATAACCTAAGTTGGGTAGCTTGGCAGCTTGGAAAAATAATTAGAGGATTAAATAGAATTAAAAAGAGTATTAATTAGTAAAATCAATTAAAAAAATTAAAAGAAAAACCTAAATTTGAACACACTTCAGTGTTCTATTTTTTATAAATTCTAAAGTATTCTTTTATCTAATTTTTTTCGCATACCTAAAATCGGATGAATAATGAATAAATTAAAAATAAAATTGAGTGAAGTTAATAAAATCTAAATGTTTTAGTAGAGAAGTAAAAGAGATAGAAGAATAAGAAAAAGGAAATGGCAATTTTATAATTTTGGAGAAATGGAGTCAAACTTTAACCAATAATTATAATAATTAAAATAATAATAATAATAAATGGAGCAAGGTGGCCGGCCAAGTGGATTTTTCTACACCAAATATAAATTGTTTGCTTTTACCTAAATTAATTTAGATACGAAAATAGACTAAGTTTAATTTATTTTTATTTTACTTAAATTTTCTTTTCCTATAAAATTCTAATTGGATAGTAATTATTATAAAAAAAATATAATTAGAAGAAAAATTATTATCTTCTTCTTCTTCTTCTTCTTCTCTTGGCTAAAATTTCACCATAAAAATTTCTCAAAATTTTATTCAATTTATTATTTATTCAAATCACCTCTCCATCTTTCATAATTTTCATACCTTCATCTTCAAAGCTTCTCTTCTTCAAAATTGTTAGAGATTTAAGGAAAATTTTATTCAAGAATTCAAGAGGTAATGTTCTTATCTAGATCCGTAATTCAATTTAATGAGTTTAATTGATAATTTAGAGGTTTAATTGATGAAAATAAATTAAATTAGAAACTAATTCTTGAAAATTTTGAATTTCCTATGACTTGATAGTATCTTGGGGCTAAGTTTTCATACCCTTAGAGTTTGAATTTGAAGATCCTTAAAACATGAAAGTTGTAGACATCATGTCTAAATTATTTGTATTTTATGAAGTTTTACTAAATTCTTGTTGTGTTAAGAGATATAGATCACTAAGTAAGACTGACTTAGTTTAGGTTTTGTGCTAAAAGACCTTATTGAGTTTTATAATTTTGAGGACCTTAAGATCTGATTCAGGGAAAACTCAAAACATGAAAAATCTTCTATATGTCTTAGCTAAAATCTCCTGAAAATATAAAAGAAAATTTATATCTACACATTGAGTTATAAGCAAAGAGTAAGGGGTGTCCAGGTAGAAGTTGCAGGGTAGATTACAAATTTTAAGTCTGATTTCAAAATTCCACTATAAATTGTATAGAGCCTAGAAAAATCTGATTTTTAGATATGTTAGATCTTAGATGTCTAGTTTAAGTACAAAAAATAATTGAAGTAAATGGATAGATATATCTTGAGATATGAATAAAAGAAATAGGGCTGCCCAAAACTAAAAGTTAAGAATCAAAGGGTTTTACAGAATTAACTTTATAATTGTGTAATTGAATGTTGGTTTAGTGCTAAAATATATTCCATTTGTGTTATAGATTTAAGAAGGAAAGAAAAGGGAAATGAAAGTAAGGAGTCGAATAATCCATTTTATCTTTGCTAGGAGAAAAAGTCACTTCTTCTTTTTATATTTTGGAGGTGAATAACATATATATATATTCTCTTACTTGTGTTAGAACTCAAACTAATTTGATGTGAATATTACCACATTGTTTATTAATGGACAAGGAATACTAATTATACATAGTTCATTGTTGCTGTCACACCCCAACTCCAGTGGTGCGACGATCCTAGGGCAAGGGTAGGCTTAAGGCCACCATAAACCCGTAGAACTCACAAATTATGAATATCATCATCATCATATAAATTTCAATATCATATTTTATCATACATCTATCATGTCCATACATATAATTAAAATCAATCATATCTTTCTATTATCTTTTCATATCTTTCTCTTGTTTCTTAATGATCAAAAGAGACATCTCACATCACTGAGGAACAAGAGTACCCAAAAAGGTAACAATCATACATCAAAAATATATTAGTATCCTCAAATGATTGACTATGGAGCTGTAGAGTATACTCCAATACATATTGTATCATAATACCATTAATTAAATATACAAAATATCTCAAAAGTTATTACAATGAAGCTTCTTGGAGTAAACAAGTCAAGAAGCCCGATCGTCTCTATTAGCTCCCTCACGAGCTATGCTATTACCTCAAATCCACAGAAGAGGAGTGAGCCTTCAACTTAGTAAGATATGAACATTATGCAATAAGAATCAAATATCGAATCATGGTCATGAACAAATATTTATAAATACATATATGAAAGAAGTCATAAACTTTACTTGGAGGAATATGGCTACTCATAATAATTTGGCTATATCAAATCATGTCATAAATCAAATCATGGTTCATATTTAGAACATAGAATGCCCACAAAGAATGACATTATCAAATCTCATCTAGAAGAATTGATCTCATATCATATCATACGTATCGGTAGCCTTGCTACCTTAACGTGAACACATGCTTGGCCAGGCATGCGCCTAGAGCTCATGGCCCCCTCTAAGTGGAACACCGATAAAAACCCTATCGGCTGGGCTCCCAAAGTGCACAATGGACCAATGAATTTACTCTCATTGGGAATAGCATTCTATCCATAGGTCATGTGGTTTCAATCTCAAAAGAAGCATATTGGTCGCAAGACCATTACCATATAACATCAATCAAATCGGGTTTACAAGCAAGAATACATTAACTTGATCTAAGAAGGTTGATCAAGCCATTCTTATTATACAAGTATATACAATAGAATAATCAAATGTAAGAATACTTGGTTACTTTACTTTCAAAGAACAATAATCAAATAGGATGTTCATACTTACCTCTTACACAATTTTCTCTTAAATTCTTCTTAGCAATCTGCCCACTTAATTCTCCAATCAATTTTGAATTTTTCTCCTAAGAAATTTTTCAAATATACAAAATTAGGGTTTCTCCAAACCAATAATATCCAACATGATTTCCCATTAATTAATTATCTTAGAGTTTCTATTCTTAATTCCCAACAACAATTTCATTAATCTTTTTAAGAAATTTCTGCATTAAATTTTCAGAGTTACTATTCATGACAGTCTCAACATCCAGATTTCTCCCACATTAATTACCATTAATAGCTTCAGATCACTAGCAATAAATTCTGCATACCTAGAATTAATTATCCTAACCCATAGACTTAAATAAATACAAAGAAAATAGCTTAGGAAGAAAATTTACCTTATTTCCTTCAAACTTAAATTCTTGAGATTACTGCTCAAATCTGATGATTTATGCCTTAATATTGACTAATCTAGAAGTATAATGCATTAATTTGATTATTAATGCCTTAGAAAATAAAATGAAACAAATCTGACAAAGGACTGCAATTTAATCGAAGGAAGAAAGAAAGAAAATCATGAAAATCGCTACTGAGGGTGTTGGGTTTAAATAGACCTCTGCCCAGAAATACTCTAGCCAGCTCGCCTCGCCAGACCTGCCTTGGCAAAGCTACCTCGCATAGACCAGCTCGCCATTCCCACTTCGCATTCCCAGCTCGCACTTTCCAGCTCGCCAAACTTGATCCGGCATTTCCACCTCGCTATTCCAGCTCGCATATGCCACCTCGCATATGCGGCCTCGCCAGGCTCTCCTCGCGAATTCTTCCTCGCATATGCCACCTCGACAATGATTCTTCGCCTCTTTGCCTCCTCGCTTCTTCGCTTCTTCGTGAACTACCACTTCGCACATTCCCTCTTCGCATAATGCCACCTCGCCTTATCCTCTTCGCCAAGTCCTCCTCGCCTTAGCTCTTCGCCAAAGTTCTTCGCCAAAGCTTTTCGCCAAACTTCCTCTTTATGAATTGATACTTTGGCAAGCTCACCTCGCCACTTCGCCATTTCGCCACTTCGCAAAATGCCTCCTCGTATTTTGCTTGCTCACCATAACAAAATTCCTCTAAGTTAAAACCCTGCCTGAACATCCCAAACTTAGCCAGCTCTGCCTGAACATCCCAAACTTAGCCAGCTCGCAAATGAGTTACAAATATCCAAACTTACTAATTCTTTTTATCACTTACAATAAACATGTAGGATCACAACATATCAAAATTTTAAATCAAAATAACCAACACACAAACCATAGTGACTCTCCAAAAGTCACCTAGACTCCTGTCCCAAAATCCAACTGAACAATCCTGATAAAAATTACTCTCCACTGAGATATACTTATCCAAAAATTTTGAAATTTTATAGTCATCATCCCAACATAAAAAGGAACATTTTTCATGTTCACACCTTTAGCTAATTCTGCCTCCGTCATTCCCAGTAATTCCAAACAAGCACTGTATCTCTGCAGAAATTCTCAACTAGACCAGCCTTGCTCAAATAGATAGAACTCATCACAAATACAGAATTTTGCCAAACCATTTTACAGAATTATAATCAAGACATAAAATCACAACTTTCATGCTTTGCACTTTATCAAATTATGTCCTTAAGAATATGAAATGACCATCACAAAATCCTGCAGCATCAATAATTAAAAATTCCTGAAATTCTCAACATTCACATTTAAGATTTAATTAATTCTCCAAACATAAAAAATCAATAAAAACACTACAAAAATGGCAGATATTACATTATTCCCCCCTTATATAAATTCATCCTGGAATTTATAATAAGCTGCCTCAAATCTGAAATAATTGGGGATATCTTTCTTGCATGCGTTGCTCACTCTCCTATGTGCATTCTTCTATAACTTGGTTTCTCTACAAAACCTGAACCATGGGTATCTCCTTGTTCCTTAGCTTCTTAACCATTCAATCTACAATTGTAATTGGAATCTCTTCATAAGACAAATCCGGTTGAAGATCCACTTCCGGCACTTGCAACACATGGGAAGGATCGGCTATATACTTCCGAAGCATCGACACATGAAATACCGGATGCAGCTTATCCATGCTAGGAGGCAAAGCCAACTTATAGGAAACCTCCCCTACCCTGCTCAAAGTCTCAAAAGGCCCAATAAACCTTGGAGACAGCTTACCTCTCTTGCCAAACCATAGAACTCCCTTCATTGGCGATATCTTCAGAAATACAAGATCTCCAACGAAAAACTGAAGGTCCTTCCTCTTCGGATCGGCAAAACTCTTTTGGTACCTGAAAGCTGTCTTCAATCTTTCTCAAATTAATGGAACCTTCTCGGAAGTATACCTTATCAATTCTGGTCCTTCAATATGGTTCTCTCCAACTTCATCCCAACACAAAGGAGATCTACACTTCCTTCTATACAAGGCTTCATAAGGAGACATTTGAATTGTGGAGTGATAGTTGTTATTGTAGGCAAATTCAATCAATGGCAAGTGAGCATCCCAAGCTCCTCCAAAGTCTAGAATACACATCCTTAGCATATCTTTTAGAGTTTGGAAGGTCCTCTCTGATTTCCCATCTATTTGCGGACGGAAAGCAGTGCTGAAATCAAGCTGAGTACCCAAACACTCTTGCAATTTCTGTCAAAATCTCGAGGTAAACTGAGTACCTCTATCTGATATGATTGAAACTGGTACTCTATGAAGCTTAACAATCTCATCCACATAAATCTAGGCATACTAAGAAACTCCATAGGTTGTTTTAACAGGTAGGAAATGGGCCGACTTGGTCAATCTATCCACAATGTCCCATATCAAGTCATAGCCTCTTGAAGTCCTTGGCAATCCGACCACAAAATCCATGGTCACCCTTTCCCATTTCCATTCCGGCAATGGTAACTCTTGAAGTAATCCAGATGGCTTCTGATGCTCAAACTTGACTTGCTGACAAGTTAAACACTTGGCCACATATTCCGCAACATCTCTCTTCATTCCACTCAACCAATATGAGTTATTGATATCATGATACATCTTTGTTGCACCTGGATGCACATTATACTTAGCATGATGTGCTTCCTTATGAATCATATCTCTCAACCCATCAACTGCTGGAACACATAGCCTACTACCATGCCTTAACAAGCCATCAACCATAAGAAATCCTGGAGCTTTTTCTGTTCCCACTTCATTCTTTATCTTCACAAACTGAGGGTCTCTATCTTGAACTTCTCTAATATGATCAATAAGAAATGGCTTGACTTGGAAATTTGCCAAAAGCACTCCCGACTCTGACAATTCCCAACCGATTCCCATATCATGCAATCCCTGCACTTCCCTTACTAGGGATTTTCTGCTCACTTGAATATGGGACAAGCTCCCCGATGACTTCCTACTCAATGCATCCGCTACCACATTGGCTTTTCCTAGATGATATAAGATTTCACAGTCATAATCCTTAAGCAATTCAACCCATCTTCTTTGCCTAAGGTTAAGATCCATCTGCTGAAAGATATACTTCAAACTTTTATGATCTGTGAAGATCTCACACTTCTCACCATACAAGTAGTGTCTCCAGATCTTTAATGCAAACACTACTATAGACATCTCAAGATCACGAGTGAGATAGTTCATCTCATGCTTCCTCAACTGCCTCGAAGCACAAGTTATCACTCTTCCAAGCTGCATAAGCACACAACCAAGCCCCACTCGCGATACATCACAATTCACCGCATATCCTCCTTCACCCGACGGCAAAGCTAACACAGGTGCCATGGTGAGACAAATCTTCAACTTCTGAAAGCTCTCTTCACATGAATATGACCATAGCAATTTAACTTTCTTCTGGGTGAGCTTACTCAAAGGAGCTACAATCTTGGAGAAGTCTTGAACAAATCTCCTGTATTAGCCTACTAAACCTAAGAAACTTCTGACTTCTGAAACATTCGTGGGTTTAGGCCAGCTAAGAATTGCATCAACCTTCCTAGGATCAACTTTAATCCCCTCTTTGCTCACTATATGCCCCAGAAAGCCCACATTCTCAAGCCAGAATTCACACTTCGAAAGATTGGCAAACAGCTGATGCTCCCTCAAAATCTGCAACACAACTCTAAGGTGCTCTTCATGCTCTTCTTTACTCTTTGAATACACAAGA
>CANXYC010733830.1:0-29493 GCA_948193065.1 Aleurites moluccanus
ATTGATTTCCCTTGATATATGTATGAATATGGAAATTATATGATGTTATATTCTTGGCATTTATGAGAGTAGTAATCTGTGAGTTCTACGGGTTTATGGTGGCCTTAAGCCTACCCTTGCCCTAGGACCGTCGCACCACTAGAGTTGGGGTGTGACAGAAAGTGCATGAGAATTGACCCCTGGAGCTCCTATTATAAGTTGAGGACCTCCCCCCACCTTCCAAACAACAACGATGAAGAAAAAGCAGCCCGAAACAAGCAAAAGGCAAGCAAAAAAGGCCAAGAAATCATTTTCATCACTAGATTTCGCCTTTTTTCCTCTCCAAGCGATATTTTCTTCTTCTTTAGCTCTCTTTCAATTTCAAAGAGTTGCTAATAGGGGCGTATTGAGCCTCTTAGTTGAATTTTTCCTCGAAGCAAGGTCCCAACTCATCGCCTCAAGGCGCCATCCAATCCAAGGTGGAACTCCGCTCTGGAAGAGCACTCCGCCCGCCAGCACCCCTCGAAGCTAGGGCCAAGGTACGTTTTCTAACTCATCTTCTTTATTTTAGTAGAGCATTAAAATAAAGAATCAAAACATGATAAATTGGGCATAAAATCAACCCTCCTTCGCAAGAAGGAAGAACTGCGTGAGTTTTGATTCCCATTCGACGGGATACGCAGGTAAGCTGTATGAAAGCTTCAAATCCAAAAAAGATGAAAACCATCTCTTTAATTATTTTTGTTCATGCATTTATTTATTTGCTCATGCACCTTATATGTCATTCTTTAATTGTTCATGAAAATCATTTTAAATCAAGATTATAATTGAAAGCCAAGTTCAACCGAAAACCTAGTCCCCGAATCCTTTTTGGTTTCGAGGACTAGTGCACTTTTTCCTTTGGGATAAGATTGGAGTCAAAATGGGTTTTTACCTTAATTTTTTCCTACAAAAATAACTTAAGGTGGCGACTTCAAAAATCAAAATCGTTTTCAAATAAAAGGCGCTAAGCTCGTCTCCTCCGTGAGAAATTGCCCCATAATGAGCACTCTGATGCCCCAATTGCCCCTCTTCCTTCGAAGAGTGGGCGGGCCCGGACGGAGCGACACTCGGGCGAGGCCTCACACTACTGATGCGCTCTGTTGTGATAAGGTAGCAAGGCTACTGATGCACTCTGCAGTTCTATCATATGATTTGACAGTGTTATTCGATTGTGAGCACTTATGTTCTTGTAAGCATAACCTTATGATATTTTCATATCCATGTTCCTTTGGCTTGACCTTTACTTTGCATGCTCATATCTTACTGAGTTGAAAGCTCACTCTTCTTCTGTAGATTTCAGGTGATAGTGTAGCTCGAGAGGGAGCCAATATAGAAGACAGAGCTTCTTGATTCATTCCTCCAAGAAGACTCTATGTAATTATTTTGAGATATATTCATTAGTTTGTATTATGGTATTGTATGTATGAGGAGTATACTCTAGAACTCCATAGTTAGATGTTGAGGATGATATTATTTTGATGTCTGAATTATTAAAATTGGGCTGCCATTGTTCCTTATTGATGTGGGATATATCTTTTGATCGGTAAGGAACAAGAGGAAATCATATGATGATGAATGTAAATATATGAATGGTGATTGCATGAATCATAAAAATGAGTGTTTATAATGATAACTATATGATGTGGATATGTATTGAGTATGAGATCCAGGATATGAGTGTTCTACGGGTTTATGGTGGCCTTAAACCTACCCTTGCCCTAATACCGTCGCACCACTGGAGTTGGGGTGTGACAGATCTATTGATGTGTTTATACACCTATAACTGATATCCATTTCCATTTTCTTTTATTTGGGCATTTGGTGTTCTACCCATGTAACCATTTATTGTTTATTATTCATCCATTGATTGATACCTAGCCAAGTGCATGGTAATATATATTTGACTCACTAAGTATTTTTATACTCACCCTTCAGTGGTTTAACATTTTTTAGGTCATGAGTAAGGGGTTCTTAGATTTACTTCTTCAGCTGGGACCAAATTGTCTTTTGCAATGTAAATGTCAAGGCTTGTACTTTTTCTTTGTATTTATAAAAGCTCTATGGTACTGTATATAAATGGGCTAATGATATATAGAATGTTGTATAAATAATATATATTATTATTATCCAAAATACATGATATGTTATAAACATGATGAGATTTAGAAATAATGACAAATAAATGAGATGAGATGATAAATATAGAATTATTATAACAGGTGTTGATTGATAGATTGAAGAAATTGACTGTAAGATAGTGATAACAGGGAATGATAATAGGTCATAATAAGGGTACTACGAGTGTTGGTAGCCTTATGCAGTTTCCACATCCTAGAACCATCATGCCCCAAAATTGGGACATGACAATAAATGGCTTGCATATTAAATTGATTTATATCAGCTTATTAAGTCGAACGCTCATCCCTGTTCAATTGTTTTTCCCAGGTTTCAAATTGAGCTTAAGAAGTTTAATTTTAATTGAGGTGCTCCTGCTTTTCATTTCTTCCGATAGTGAAAATGTTATATTTTATTATGTAATTAAATTACGTTGTTCAATATTATAACTTATAGAGTTTCGCATTATTATTTTATTTATGATTATGTTATCTATATTCTGTTTAAGATTATTGAGTTTGGAGGATAGTTGAGTTTCCTTATTCAGGTTGTTATGTTGCTCTCTTAAACATAAATCTTATGATGATGATGTTATATGAATGATAATAGCCCTAAATGGCATATGTTTGATATTTTGTTCAGGTTCTACTTGATAGATAGGCTCATAACCATTGTTTTATGAAAGTTTTAACTAACATATTGCAGTTTTATCGTTCAGTGGTACGACAGGCTTACTACGGATTTCGGAAGCTTTATGATTTCCCATTCCCTAGTGTCGATCACGTGCCCCTTAGCGTCGGCTTGTGACAAGCTCATTAAGTCAAACTCTCACCCCTGTTCAAATATTTTTTTTTTCAGGTTTTGGGTCGAGTTTAAAGTGGTTAAGTTTTTTTTTTAAGTTGAATATTTCTACCTTCTATTCCTCAAGCAATGGAATTATTGTATTTCGTTATGTAATTTTTTTATATTCATTATATTAAAATCTCTAGAGTTACGCATTGTTATTTTCAGTGTCAGAATTATAGTCATAATTTTGTATGTTGTTCTATCAAGTAAAAATCTTTTTATTGATGATGCATATGAACGAGTCTGAATGGTTATATGGTGATGTTACTATCTTTTCTACTTGACAAATGGGTCCATAACTATTGTTTGTAACAGTTACATCTGTCATATTAGAGTTTGATCGTTTAGTGATGAGTCAATCTTTTTTTGAGCTCTGAAAATTTTATACTTTCTCATTTTCTAATGTCGGTCACATGCCCCTTAGAGTCAAGTCGTGACACAAGGTGTTTGAGATCGGTCTTAAAAAGGACTCCAGTAATTATTTTCATTTATGGGTTTAGTTTATTTTTTTTGAATATGGTGTTATTGTTCTATGCAATTTTATTTTTTCATTGATTTTTTTCCTGAATCTTTCTAGGTTTTTCATGGATTCTCTGTGTTTTAGTTAAAAAGCCATTGATCTCTCAACCAAGGGCCTTTAAGAGGCCACTGTTGATCCCTTCACCCTCAACTCCTAATACCTCAAAATTCGAGTTTTGTAGGTTTGGTAAAAAAAATTTCAAGTTCTGGTGATAGATATTGGCACAGGCTTGAAGCTGAGCTTGATGGATTTCATTATTTTTTCCAATTTTGGGTTTTTCCCCTTTCGATTAAGGTGTTTTTAATTTTTCAAGTTCAGACCTTTACTTGCAACTTTTGATTTTGTTTATGGGTTTTTTCATTTGAAGGGTTTGGTTCATGCATCTATCATCTTCTATTTTTCCTTCAACTTTTTTGGCCTCTGTATCTATTTGAAAAAAAAAAAAAAGGGATTAAAAAATATAAATAAATATGCCTAAGGTTAATGTTGCTGAAGTATTGGTAATATAAAATTCATAATTTTTCCAAGTATTAACTTCCAGCTTTCCCCTCTGCATTTCTTGTTCTATCTTATTGAGCTTGTTGCTCTGTTCGTACTTGATGATGAAATTTTAGTATTTCAATGAAAATTCTTTGGAAAAAAAATTACCAGTAACCAAATAAAACTTCTTTTTTATGTTTATTTTTTGGGTTTGACCGTGTGTGTAACAAGGAGAGTCTCACTTGGAGTTAATTGACCACTAAATAAAATGTCCAGATTAAGGGGGGTGTTAAGAGGTTGTTTAATAAAAATAGTGGTATTTTAACAGTTTTTAATATATCATACTTACACTAAAATATAAATGATTACAAAACACTCAATTTAAAATTATTTAAATTTTTAAATTATTCAAATTTTTTAACCATTAAAAAATATGTAATTTTTAATAATCAAACACCACCACCTGAATATGAATGATTAGTTTAAGGGGAAAATTGCATATGAGTGATTAGTTTCAGGGGGTAATTGAGCAGCACAACATAGATTTGGACCTTTCCCTGGGAAAAAAGAAAACAGGCCTAATTCCCAAGTGTTTTACTTCTCTTTATACTGTACCTTGAAAACCTTTTTCTTAATCGAAATTTATTGACCCATAAAAACCCGTTTAGTTTTTTCTTTCCCCTTTTTGTCACCAATAAGCATATTAATTTTAACTAGTATAGAAATAAAGATAATTCAACCACCATTTTGATCAACACTGAAATTTTAAAAATATATTTGAACATCAACAATTGAATAGAGATAGAGTTTACTGTTGTTTTTTTCCTTTTTTTCTTTTTTTAATTCCATTATCACTTCGAAAAGCTCACTTGCCTATTGATTTTCTTCTCTAGTGCCTATTAATCACAAACAAAAAATGCTTTATATATAACGATGTCATTGAGAAGAAATTGTAGCTAGCTTCATAGTTAAATCAGATTAAAAGATTTAACACCCGTTAAATTGGCCGGAGTTAAAAACATTAATAAAAGATTGGATTTAAAATTAAAAAAAAATCCTTGATACTTCAAATAGGTAATAAAGCAAATTACAACATCAAATTAAAGTTTCATGGTGTTAAAGACCTCATTAACAAACAACTTGAAAGTGAAACTAATAAGCTACAAAGTTCTCTCTTCTTTATTGTATCAATGCAATAACAAATATAAAGAAAAGAGAAAGAAGAGCAGAAGATCCAAAATTTACAACCTCATTCAATTGTTTTCTCTTGCATATGCACTAGTCTCGTCTGCAACCTTTGACCACACGTCCGCAATTTTCTCAGCATAGCCCACCTGCAATTTCAAAGTTGCAATCATATGAAGGACACCGTCATTGAGCTTCAGTTAACAGAGGAATAACTAGTTGTCCAGAAAGTATAAAACTATACTTCACAACTTAAGATAATGTTATGACTAATGGTTAAATGAGCAAATAAGGGAATATAAGTGGTTATGTTAGGATCAGTTAGTAGTCATTTGCCAAGCTGTCAATGAGCAGCTGCAATAGCAGCTATTTAGTCTGTTGTAACTTACTGGGAAGGCATGTTATGACAATTACTGAATTTTAGGCAATCTGTTATGGGTTCCTATTATCTCTCTTTCTTCTGTTTCCATCTTCTTTCTCAATTCTGTATCTTCTCCACCCTCATTCTTCCTCAACCATTCTGTTCTTAGTTACTTGATTCCATGTTTATGACTACTGTTATAACAACTGTTACCATAGCAGTATCAATCCTAGGGATTGCATCTGTGATTTTCTCTATTCTCAAATTCCTCTTCTTCGATTCCTCTCCTTTTCTCTGATTTCTTTTTCTTCACTATTTTCTATCATTTCTCAGTAACCAAACAGTTTCTTCAAACCTCAGTTCATCTGTTTTCTTCAATTCTTCTTTCTTTCTCTTCTGTTTTTGTTACCTTCTATCACTTTCTCAGTACACAACAACCCTTTCTTCTTTTTTTAATTGATATGGCACTACACAAATCAATCAAAGCGGCAAACCTTTAATTCACCTCAAAATTCACAGGATTTCAAATTTCTCAGAAGGAATCCCAAATCTCTTAAAAGCAGCCATGATTGTAGATGTTAGAGAACACCAATCTATTGAATCAAATATTGGAATGTGTGAAGCAGATGCTGAAAGAAGAGGAGGAAGGAAAAGGGGTGGCTAACTCTTCAAGTACCATCAATCAGAATTCGCAAAAAGAGTTTCAACTGAAGATTCGAGCTTCTCATATGTCATTGGAGCTAGAAATTTTAGAATACCAAAAACAATTGGCTCAATTGATGGATTCAGCGAAACAGATAGAAAAAGAGCAGGAATTGGAGCTCGAAATTCTAGAAAACAAACAACAATTGGTTCAATTGGTTGATTCAGCAAAGCAGATAGACAAAGAGGTATATTCTCCTCCAACACTGAATACTGTGAATGCTAAATTTTTTGTTACTACCGACGGTGCAAATGACAAAGGGAAAATTCATCTGAAATCCTGAATTCAAAATGATGATTGCAAACTTTTTTTTGTTCTAAAATTAACGACTGCACATTTTCATAAGAGTAGTAACCCTGACATTGTCTCCGATAATTTTTTTTTTTTTTTTAAGGATGATATTGTGGAACTGAGTGTTCAGTTGTTATTTTTCTCCTATGGAATTGTTGAATTGGTGATAAGAGTAAGGTTTTGGGACGTTAAAAGAAGATGAATCAGAAATTTGGAGAAGGCAGAGGAGGAAATTAGATTTTTCTGCCCAAGGAAATTCATGCCTTGTAGGTGTTTCGTAAAAATGCCACAAGCAAGCATAAGCGCAGACAAGACGCATTATTGAGCAGTAACACAAACCAAGGTGCAAAGTAGGGAAGACGAATACATAGGAAGGAAATCAAGAGATAATTAGCCTGCCCCATCCAATGATAGATTTGGAATTCCTAATGAACCATGACACATTATAGAGTGGAAGCTTCCTGTGTTAGCTGCTGGTCCGCCATATTTTTACTATGAAAATGTGGTGTGGAGTACAATATCCAGCTTCTTCTATGAGGTTAAGCCAGAGTTTCTTGTTGATTCCATGAATTTATGTGCTGCTACATTAAATTGCCTCTCACTTGAGGAGTAAAAACCATTTCTTCAACATGCTGTCTTTGTGATGATGATACCATATTTGAATAAACTGCCAAGAAGTGCAGTACGACGGTCTCACATATATCATGTCCAAAGATAAAAGATGCTGATATACCCATGAGATTGGGGAATATTTGTGTTGAAGGTATTGACTTAGATCAGGTTTCTTTAGACTTTGTCGCTGCTGCATCAAATGGTTCTATATGAGATGCAGAAACGATGCTTGATCAACTGCGTTTACTCGGTAAAACAATCACAAATGCTTGGCTTATGAGCTTATTGGAGTTGTTTATGAAGATGAATAGCTGGATTTGTTGGATCTTGCTTTATCATCTGACACTTCAAATATAATTATAAGGGCCAGGAAGTTGATGAAATTCAAGATTGATCCCACGCAACTTGTAACACAGCTGTCAATGTCATAACAGACATGCTGGTAAATGCCAAGAAGATAGTTCTGAAGCCCAATGAAAATTTTCAAGGAAGCATGCCTCTAAGGCATACATGCACTGAAAGTACTGTACTTTCTGCAATCAGAATTTCCGAACTTCTTCCTTGAGGACAAGGAAAATTTTCATGGGGAGGATACTGTTAGGACTAACGGTTAAGTGAGCAAATAAGAAATAAGAGAATAAAAGTTGTAATGTTAGTCAGGTTCAGTTAGTAGTCATTTACTAAGCTGTCAACGTGCAGTTGCAATAACAGCTATTTAGTCTGCTGTAAATAACTGGGAAGGCATGTTTTGACAATTACTGAACTCTAAGCAATCTGTTATGGATTCCTATTCTCTCTCTTTATTCTGTTCTCATCTTCCTTCTCAATTCTATAACTTCACCTCCATTCTTCCTCAACCCTTCTGTTCTTAGTTACTTGATTCCATACTTATGACAACTGGTCATAACAGATAACAGGTTGAATTAAAAAAAATTTATCATTTAGAACCTCTGATTTTTATGAATAATAATGCAAAAAATGTTGTCTATTAATATCTAAGTTCACATGTAGGTATGTCTTATAGAAATCCTACCTATGTAAAAAACATATTGTATATTTTATCCCATCTTATGTCATAAATAAGTCGGATGTCTTCATCCAGGTAGAAAATTGTTCAAAATTTCCTTTTTTGGCAATTCATGTAAGGTTGTACAATGCTATGCTCTAGCAAGAATCTATAATAGGTTAGCAAGTAAATGAAATCATTGGAAACCTCTTGTTTTTTTTTTTTTTTTCCTTCTCTCAACTTGCTTTTAAAACTCAGTCATCTATAAAGAAGCCTACTTGAGCATTGGAGCTTCTTTTTTATTTATTTTTTTCCTCTACTGCCTTTGATTCTCTCCTTATTTTGCCTACATTCTTAAATCTGATAAACCTTATGATCAATTCAAGATAACATGGAAAAATCTTTTTCCCCGACTTTTAAATAGGAACAAGCAACACAATTATGATTTCAGGCAATGACAGTGACAGGGCAAAGACTAATGACACCATCGACATCATAAAACCCAAGTCTACAAAATGATCATTTTGCATTGTGATGATGCACTGTATTACCAAACAGGCACGTGGACCAAGTTCTGATATTTTTCCACTCTATTTTTAACAGCAAGGTAACAAGGACACAAACCCAATACACATGCATCTAGGTGTGATGTGATAAGATGTAAGCATCATGGAGAGATTCATGCAGGTTCAACCTAAAGGCTAATCGATCCCAAAACTAAAGCATCCAACAGAATAACAATACCCATGCCACAAAAATCAAAACACCTGCCAGTTTCACTTCACTTGTACTGAATCCTTTTAGAATCCATACCAACACCTTGATAAATGTTGTACACGCACACAATCCATAAAAGAACTCTGAAAAATCAAAAAATATGTGCCAACCTCACCCCCAAAGACCTCAACATTCTCATTTCAATACCATTATAAAGCTTACTGGCCATTAGTCTGCAATTGCATAGATTTGCTTGTAATGTAGCATGATTATGTGGGAGATGTTCTCAGAAAAATTTGCTTGTACTACCCTAAATTACCAAATTTATGTAGCATGATAGACATGTCCTTGTAAGATTATAAATGGAAACAAAAAAAATTTACGAAGCCGTGAGCACCTGCTCTGAGAGGTAAGCATGCGACTACTAGACATGGCCCAGTGCCTATCCAACTGCATTTTACTCCATTGGTCAAAAAGGTCCATATATAAGTGTAAGCAAATCTAAGGATGTAAGCAAAAGATACTCCCTCCATCACTCAAGTATAGTAGCTTTTGGGGCCACATGTGTGTATGAAATAATCAAGTTCTCTAGCAGGTTCTATCAGATCGTGCAAATCTAATTCAGAATTCACAAGATCAAATTTAGCCCAAGATCAAAAGTTCAAAGGGAAGTTAAGAAAAGTTATGCTATAAGCATAAGTCACTTCCAAAAAACCAATACATGTACCAAGATCATATTATCCTCTATCGACATTACCTGATTCAGAACAAACCCCTTCGACATGTTCAAGAAGTCGGCATGTCTTTCTCTATCAAGCCTTTCAAGTTCAGTCCGGTTATTCTCCTGCAATTGGATTCTCATTCAGCTAATTGCAACATTTATGCTAAAGAAACAGCACACGGATGAGAAATTTCAAGGAAAAAATTGAACTTGAAAAGCAAATGTACACAGAAAATAACAGCACCTATCTAATTAATTCCTGTTATTCTCCTGCAATTAGATTCTCATTAAGCTAATAGCAACATTTATACTCAACAAACAGGCATAGATGAGAAATTTCAAGGAAAATATTGAACTTGAAAAGAAAATGTACACTGAAAATAACAGAGCCCTTCTATTTTACTCCTGTTATTCTACAGCAATTAGATTCCCATCAAGGTAATTGAAAGATTTATACTTAAAAGAAAAGGGCAAAGATCAGTTAAACTTGAAAAGCAAATACACACAGAAAATGGATGTTATAAAACCAAGGCATGCACTGTGCGTGTGCATATAAAAGAGAGATTATTAGAACGCAAATATGGTTTTGGGGGTGGGAGTTGAGGTTTGAATAAATGCAATATCTACAGAGATTTTCATAAATTGCAATATTAAGCCTAGATACACGAGACGTCCCCCACTTAAAATCCATAAAGATTCCATCACAAACAGCACAAGACAGGATTATTCATGCCATCAGAAAATACAGTCCAGATATTAAATAGCAGCTAGAATCAGAACCATAATTACTGCAATGGCAAACTAGCAAGCACCAAAGACAGAACTACTTCAGTACATATTGGCTAACTTCACCCCTGAGTCAATTGAAGGGATTTACATGCCCAATGGTGGATATAAGAAAGAAGAGAAAGGGATAAAGTAACTGTAAACAAAACAAAACGATATCCTAAGAATACTACTTAGGGTCTGATAGACTATTTGATTACCCTTTTATTACCCATGCCATTAACCTAATATCCATTGTAAGATTTGCAATGAGTAATCCTTCTTCGCTTTGTTGCCATAGACTATTCATTCACTAATTTGCTAACTGCACTAGATATCTAACCTCTAATATAAAAATAAACACCATTGCATAACCTCTCATTACTGGAATTATAACCAAACATTAAGCTGGACAATCAGTTCTACATTCCCATGAAGAATTCACGAACCAAAACTACAATTTATCAAAATCTGAATAGGTTTCTTTCAGCTTATTGCAAATTACGAAAATATATATCACATATATGCATGCATACACGACCATTAATTCTTTGGGCCAGTCTAAAATCCTGGGCCACTTGATGACCTTAGTCACTACATTCATCACCAAGTTGGGGTGGAATGAAATGGGCAAAGTCCCTTTTCTACAAAGAATAGTCCCTTACTCCTAACATCTAATCAATGTAGGACTTATGTTTCACATCCCTACAGTAGAACCCTGCATCATAGTGAAGGACAAAGAAGTGTTTTAAAGTAGGCCTTGCCACACACATTGAGAACCAGATATAACATTTAAATAAGCTGACCCCTATTTAAATAAAATAGAACCAAAGTGGACAGAAGGTCAAAGATGAAAGTCGCAACCGCAACTAGAAAATAGTTGCCGCTACTAAGAAGACCATAGAGTTCCAGTAGCTTCAGTCCTCAATTGGACGATATTCACAGGCACGACAAGATTAGTCACATATGCGGCCCGAAGAAGTTCATAGTCGCAAATGTCAAGTAGTTACTGTGAAGTTTATCAATGTCAGACAAATCGTGAGAACGACTAGGAAGTTGCGGACGCAAATCGGCAAAAGAATACTAAAACCTAGCCGTTACAAAAACTATAAAATGCATTAATGAGCATTTAATAGGATTAAACAGCTCTATTTTATGCTAGGATATAAATATGAGTTGGTATGAAAATTAAATGAAAGAGAACAACTTTATTTAAACATTTATTAAGTCATTACTTTAATTCAATCATATTTATTGTTATTTTAGCTGAAACTTGTAAGATTATTACTTGTGAAGTAATTATTATAAAAAACTTTGAGGTTGTTGAAACTCATTGATTAGTAGAGAGTTGGGAAAGTAAAAAGGTTTTTTTTCTTCTCATCTTTTGTACTTCTAAAAGGTTTAGTGTGAGTCAAATAAGAAAACACTTGTAAATATTTGAGTGTGAGCCAAAACATTTAAATTTTTTATTTTAAACCTGGTAAAAAGATCTAGTTAGTGAAATACTCAAATGTGATCTTGAAAAATAGACATAAGCAAAGAATTGGCCAAACCACTATAAATTATTGCGTCTCTTTCTCTCTTGCTCTCCCTTCACAATATTTTTAATTGCTTTTAATTTTTAAAATCAACCAATTCACCCCCCTCTTGATTGTCAAGGAACTTTCAGAAGAATTGCCAAGACCTTCTAGAAAGTGAGGATTTATCCACCAATTATCAACTTTTCCACCAACACTCTACTTCATTTGATTTACTTCCTAATTTTATGAACATCATAAATGCTAAACTTTTTGGTATTTCTTAGGAAAGAATAAGCACTCAAAAATAGGAAACTGCTCAACTTGAGAATTGTACATACCATTAACGCTTGCACCTTTGTTTCTTTCAAGTACTAGACTTGCTTTTCAAGTGGAAAGTTGATATATTCAAGTTAATCAGCTCGAAATTAAGCACTTCCTGTCCACCTACCCAGGAGAGCATTATCTTAGTATCTTACTTGTACTAACCCTCCCAAATGGAATGGGAGATAGGACGATATCACATTATAAAATTAATATATAGAATGCACCAAATCCTTCAAGGTATCATTCAAAAAGAAACCCATAAAGGACCACAAAAACTATATTATCTCATGTCCAAATCTCTTCCCGGAAGAACTAGAAGACCCATTCCTAACTTCATATTTTATCATGGAAAAATGGGAGAGATACCTGTTATATTAACTTCCAAGGATTTTGGAAAGTCAAAAATTTGTTCTTAATCACTTAGAGTCAAAGACTATAGAGGATAAGATAACAACATAACAAAGTGAATTGTAAACAGTAGCAAAAATAGTAAAATAGAAGAAATTAAGTATCACACATAAACTTCCTCAGACATCACATCCAAGACACCATGGCTCATACAAAAACTTCCTTTGGCATCATATCAAAAATCTCATGACATCACATCTAGTGTTGAATACATTACACAACTCGAAGAAACATAATTGCTCGTAGTTTTAATTGACTGAAAAACTGAATTAGAAATATTACAATCCTAAGTATTTATAGACTTAAACTAGTCTTAAATCTTTAAGAAAGGAACTCTAAAACAACTCCTACGCCTATAAGAAAAAAGACTCCAAAAGAAATAGACACATTTTCTAGCAAAACAAGAAATTACAAAACTGAATCCCTGATTCTTGAAATACTGGACCAGCAGCTTATTTTTTTAATACAAGCATAAATAAAACTCTCAATGAGCTCAGTAATACTCTATAATTACGCATTAAATCCAATTATAAATCTGAATCATAATTTTAAGCTTAAGTTTCAGAATTTGAATTTTATTGTATTCCTATTCTTCATCACCCAATTAACAAATCCCCCCAAAGGCACAAGCTTGCACACCAACTTCTGACTAACAACATTATCTCTCCTACTCTCCCCCACATCAAGAAAGTACCAAATTTTCAATTCCCAATGCAACACCAACACGAATCTTAAAATGGTTAAAAAAATTATTCAAAGAAAGGCTAGGCATAACATTTATACAACCACCAAGAGAGAATAAACCACATTCCATTTCCCAATCTCTCAAAGATTTTGACAACCACAGGATCCAAAGTAAAGCCAGAACTAGGGTTACCCCCCAATGGAACCCCTATGTGATTATTGGCCAATCTTGGACCACAAAACCCACAAAAGAAATTAGACAACGCAACCGGTTGCAAAGTAATTGATGTCAACCAAACCACTCTTAGACATACTAATTTTCCAGCCTGATACTCTAAAAACATTTGTAGCAAACCAAAGTAAAGTATTTATAAAACTATTCCTATCCTTGAATAGAAAGAAGGAAAAAAAAAGGTATAATGCTTAAAATGCAGGATTTCCCAAATCCTATTAACCTGTTTTGCTATCAGCACATATTATGCCCAAAATCAACAATTTTTTACGAGTTAAAACCATGTACTTTGTAGAGATTATGGAACTTCATCAGCAAGCCATAGGGGCTAGCTTGATGAAAGTCATTCCATTGTCTGGACAGATCTATAGACATTATGCTCAAAAACTTGAGGTGACAGCTGGGAATGAAGCAACATTGCACTTATAATTAGTCATTTTAGAAACTAATTTGCTTCTTTATCTATTACTTGTGGCTTAGATCATGGGTCATATTAATGGATGGTAAATACAGCTTTTCAAAATGGGGAACAAAGAACACAGATTTTTGTAAATCTAGCTCTAATTTGATCTTTTGCATGCTAACATGCTAAAATTTAATAAGTTGGAAGATCATAAGAGAGATCAAAGATTAACATGGATTGTAAGTAGGAAGATTGACAAAAGATCTCCATTCACGAGTTGGAAGTGGGAAGATCATAAGAGAGATAAAAGATTGATGTAGACGAGAAGTGTAAAATATACCTTGATCCGTTCATACTCTCTGATTGCAACATTTTTTGCATCCTCAGTAGCTCTTATGGTTTCTTTCAGCTCCTCTATTTTACGTATCCTTGACTTGTCGCCGCCAAATATCTTTGACGATGCAGCTTCAAGTTTTTCAGCCCTCAAGTGCAATGAGGACAATTCCGATAGAAGAGTTTGCACAGTCAGCAAAGCACTCGAACGATCCGAGAATGCACCATGGACAGATAACATCAGCCCCAGATATTCATGAAGAGCATCCTGCCAAATTCAAACAAAAGCCAAGTAAAGATGTGACAAATATCCGTTCTTGTGCTACACATGTTATCAATCTATCCTGCGTAGAATCCATCTACAGGTAAAAAGAAATGATAATTCATACATATAGATTCATGCAAACTATTGAACTTATTAGAAAATTCCAAATGCAACGCATAGCAAAAGTTTCGGCAATGTACCATATGTTTGACAGTCTGAGCATTTAGCTCCCGATAGAATCTGCTTGCTTTGACTGCAGCTGTTGCCACATTTTTCATGTCAGCAGCCCTCACCCTCTGGGAGTTATAAATAGCCTCCTCATTCTCAAATTTAGTCAATTTTATGAAAGCTAATCCTAATTCTCCCATTGTCTCCCCCATATCTTGCTGCGCTTTCACTAGCGATTCAGCCTATTAAGAAATTCCAGAACACAACAATCATTCTAAAGTCCAAAATGCATAATCAGACCATTGAAAGAAGTACCATTTTTCAAATCAGTGAACCACATATATTTAAAATTACAAATGTACCTGCTGAGAAGCATTGCTGAGTTGCTGCTCAAGATCATTCATCCTCTCTTTCTTCTCCAAAAACTCTTTATCTTCCTCAACAACTGGAGGCCTTGATCCTCCCCAATCATTAGCTACCGACTGCTTCAACTCTTTAAACAGCCTCAACAAATCCCTCCCTCCTTTTGCGGGCTGCACCACTTCATGCGGCGCCACTGACACACTCTCTCCGAACAACTGCTTAGGCAACTTCACTGCACCATCAAGCATCCTTGAAGCCACATCAGTACTTGTTGGCAATGGCAGCTTCCCTTGAACCTGTAAAAATGCTTTCAGCTCATCACTCTTCCTTAACATTGGATGCGCAGCAAGTCTCCTCAAGTATTTCTCTAATGCTACTCTCCTTTGTTCCACAAACTCCTGCTTCTGCATCACTTGACTTTCCACCACATTTTTGTCTGGTCTTGGCGGGATAAAAAACCCTCGATATGACTCTGCTAATCGATCTGACAAAGTAACAATGTCTCTAAATCGCCTCCGAACACTAAATTCAGATCCGTTAAATCCAGGTATGTTTGTTCTCGTCGTAATTAGATACGTAACGTAAGTATTACCTCCTGGAACGAGAGAATTAGAAGTTTCTTGCTCTTTCTGCGGATTCGAAACTGTTATTTTGATATAATCAGAGCTTGAGGAGGGTGACCGTGAGAGAGAAGCAGAAGAATCGGAAGACCGACTGGGGCTATCAACACCGTTGATTTCGTTGACGGTATTTTCATCAAACGGACTGAAAATGACATCAGCATAAGACGGCGGTTCGATGTAAGAAGTGTTATCAGTAGCAACGTTAGGGTTTCGAAGATCACGAGGAGGTGGAGGAGTGAGCAAGGGATCAGAGTCAGCCGGCGCAGTAAGCAACGGCGGCGATAAGGGGTGGGGAGAGTCGGCGAGTGATGACATGGCACTACGATAATCTGAAAAGGATTTGGTACCGTTACTGCTATTACTGGATGGCTCATCTAGAACAAGGCTTTCCATTTCCTCTCTGGATGCGTATAGATGAGCTTCCTCAAAGCCTTGGTTTTCTGATCCCATCATTTTTATTATTGACAATTTACAGAAAAATGAAAATTATAGTACAGCTAAATAAAAATGAAATCGGACATTAGGGTTTTTACAGAGAACGTGATGAAGGTTAACGCGAGCCGGGGGCTAGGTGGAAGAAAACGATCAAGCATGGAAACCACGTGGACGTTACGAAAGGATTGCAGTCTTCTGAAAGTTGTGAAGATTATTGGTAGGGTTGGGACCTCCTGGTGGGGTTTGGATTTAGAATTGATTTTTTTTCTTTTTTTTTACTTTTTTGAGCTTTGAGAGCCTTTGCCGATTACTTCAGAGTTCAGACTCTTAAATGTACGTCCGTTCATGATAATTTTTGGTGTGAGATGATTCTGGGACGTTCGATCGGATGATATTGTGGGATGCATTACAGCAGAAACTCATGTGTGAGTCAGGTGTTCGAATAAATACTTTATTTAAAATTTTAAAAATATCATATAAAAAAAATTAATAAATCTTTTTTTTTTTCTGTTTTTAAATTTTAAAATAAAATTTTATTTTCAAATTAAAATTTTAAATATATAGTTTAAAAAAAATTAATATATCTAATTTTTTATATTTTAAATTTTAAAATAATATTTTAAATTAATCACCTAAATATTTAAAAAATTATTTATTATTTTTTAAATTTTAAAATGACGTTTCAAACATATTTTAAATAAATTTAAGCATCGTCTTATTATTTTGGTCTTCCCTCTAGTTGACTTCCATATTGCTGTTCAAGATTTTTTTTTTTAAATTGGTCATTCTATATATGTGTGTGCAAGCTATATTTTATAATTTATGGGAAATAAAAAAAATAAATTCTTAAATTATATCATCTTATCCACTTAGATTTTTTTTCCTTTTTTTGTTGAATGAGAATTTAAATATTTTAATTTGATTCAAACAAAATCAATTTGGATGAAAAAATTAAGTTTTCATCCAAATTAAATATATTTGAATCAAATTAAAAAATTTTAAGGAGTTTATTTATATTTTTTTTCTTTTTTTAATTTAATTTTATCTATTTTATTATTTTTCTAAACTTTTTGTCTAGTTTAATTTAATAAATAAATAAAATTATATATATATATATATATATATATATATATATATATATATATATATATTATGGGTAATTTTCTCGTATCATATTAGATTTATATTTATATTTTATTTAAATTTTGAAATAAGAAAAAATAATCTCGTTTATAATATATTTTTAATAATTAAACATAAATTAATAAATAAATAAATAAATTCATTTATCAACTAAATTAATATTTGAAGTTTGTTGTCTTTTATTATTTTTATAATAATTTTAATGATATAATTGAAAATCAAAATAAAGTGTTAATTAATATACTTTAGTTACAAATGATTATTTAATATATGTTCAAATTTTTGTTTAAAAATAAGGATTTACGCCTATAAATATTATTAATGTCTATGAACAAAATTAAGTCAAAACTCGAAATTTACTCAGAAAGATTTTTCAAAACCATGAATTTTTCTTCACGATCATGAAAGAGTTTCACAACTGTAATCTTAATTTATGCCCGTGATTAATTTAAGAATGATTCTGACTCAGAGACACAGAAAGAGTTTTCAAAAAGGTGAACAATTACTCACGCCGGTGAAATATTTTTACGCCAGTGATAGTTGTCCATGCCTAAAGATAATTTAAAATTTGAAATTAGCACAGAAGATTTCAAGGCCGTGAATTTTGGTTCAAGCCCATGAAAATTCATATTCACCACTGAAAATATTTGTCACGCCCATGAATCGGTAGTTGCCTGTCAACATCACGATTGATCTGTTTTAAATATAACAGTTATAAAAAGATTTGGAAGCAAATCTTGCATTAAATGTAACCAGAACGGTCACATTTAATCACCATTCATTGAAGACTATAAATATATAAATATTTGAATTTTTAAACATAAGTGAAGCACACATCTAAAGAGAAATCAAATTATTGTTAATTCATATTCTGTTTTTCATATTTTCAAAACTTTTTGAGCTTTATTTCTTATTCTTAGAATTCTTACTAGTTTTTGCTAGTTTTAACTATTCATACTCCATTATATATCATTGGAATAATTTTATATAACTTTAGAGAGACTTAAAAATCTCTACCTCTGTTATTGAGAGTAAAAAAATTTGAGTTGTAACTCAGTGTGTAAAAGGTGAAATTCTTGAAAATCTATTGTAATTGATTTGGGTGGTGCTGTAATACTCTAGAAAGCCTTATCTTACATGCATGATATAGTTCTCAGTCTTTTATTTGAAATCATTGAAATAACTAGAAATAATTTTGGAGACACAGTTAGAATGCTGTGAGGCCTTGCCCAAGCACCGCTTTAAAGAAAAGAGTGGGATGCTCATTTAGGGCAATTTCTCAGAAAGGAGACGAACTTAACGCCTTTTATTTGAAAAGAATTTTGAATTTTTGAAGTCGCCATCTTAAGTTATTTTTATTAGAAAATTTTAAGGTAAAAAACCCATTTTGACTCCAATTTTATCCCAAAGGAAAAAAGTGCACTAGTCTTTGAAACCAAAGAGGATTCGGGAACTAGGTTTTTGGTTGAACTTGGCTTCTAATTTTAACCTTGATTTAAAATGATTTTCATGAGCAATTTAGGAATGACACATAAGATGCATGAGCAAGTAAACAAGTGGATGAACAATTGAAATGTAATCAAGTAAAGCAATTAAAAAAAAGCGATGAAAGTAAATTATTACATCTTAAAATCTCAAAAATAAGGGATATCAACTCTAGCCCTTATGAGTTCTAGGTTGATCACACATTCCCCAAATAATATATTCAACAAATAAAGTTAAGCAAATAATCAAAGGAAAAGAGATGGTTTTTGTCTTTTTTGGATTTGAAGTTTTTATACAGCTTGCCTGCGTATCCCGTCGAATGGGAATCAAAACCCACGCAGTTCTTCCTTCTAGTGAAGGAGGGTTGATTTTATGCTCAGTTTATCATGTTTTGATTCTTTATTTTAATGCTCTACCAAAATAAAGAAGATGAATTAGGAGATGATACCTTTGCCCTAGCTTTTAGGGATGTTAGTGGACGGAGTGCTCTTCTGGACCGGAGTTCCACCTTGGATTGGATGAAGCCCGAGGAAATGGGTCGAAATGCCTTCTTAGCGCTTGAGACAGCAAACCGACAAAGGGACCTTGCTTTGAAAAATATTTAACTGAGAGGCTCAATACGCCCCTAATAGCCACTCTTTGAATTTGAAGAGAGCTAAAGAAGAAAATATGACTTGGAGAGGAAAAAGACGAAATTTAATAATGAAAATGATTTCCTGTCTTCTTCTTCTTGTCTTTTATCCCTTCTTGTGTGTTTTTGCCTATTTCTGTATGTCCTTGTGTATTTTTGAAGATGGGGGAGGCTCTCTATTTATAATAGGAGCTTGGGGGGGCCGAATCCCATCATTTTTCAATGTGGGATTCGGAGGAAAACAGGTGCAGAACGTCGCTACCGCCGGCAAGAGGAGCAGTTGCCGCCGGGGTACCTTGGCGGCATAAAGTATGAAAGAGGGCGGCATCAGCGGCAAGGAGTCACGTTGCCGCCCCTAGGCATGGCAGTTGCCGTGCAGAGGGGGTGGCAATGCTATGCCTGGAGGGTGGCACCTGTGTCCCAACTTCGTTCTGAAGCCGTTTTGAGTCTATCTGAGGGCGGGCTTGGTTCCGAGGAATGCCGTTCAGGTTTGGTTCCGAGGAGTGCCAACCTTTTTGCTTATGTTTAATCAACCTATGTTCCATTCCATTGTTAATTGTCAAACCTATTACCATTGTATATCTACTTGTTATTGTCATTCCATTGTTGAATTGCAACTTGAATTGATTGATATTGAGATATTGATACTTGGTGATACCATAGTTGAATAATGGTATCTAATGACTTGTTTCATACTTTTATTGACTTTAATGTGGTTTGACAGAGTTGCCGCTCCGACAGAGTAGTAGGTTCATACTGTCGGCAATGTGCACAATGTTTATTGATACCCTAGCTGGGAAGGGTTTACAGTCCTAGCCATAAGATCCAATCAGTCTTATTTATATTGATATGAGATTGATTATGTGTTTTACACATATTCTATGTGTTTCATGGCCCTGTATCTGTCGTACCCATCTTATATACTCCCATTGTTATGAGTATTGACCTTTCTGTCATTTCTTGTATTCTTATTTTATTGAGCAAACTGTCTTTATTATTTAATCTGCTATCTTTTATTGATGATCCAAATTACATTTGTTGGCGATGTATATTAGATTCACTGAGTATCTTATATACTCACTCATTTCCTTGCTTCCTTTTCTAGGTACAGAGTAGGTAGCAGAATTCCGACTCTTGACACTCTGTGGATTTCTGCAGTGTTGATAGCAATGTAATTATATTAAATGCAATATATTTTTGTGTGTTCATGATTTAGCTGCTCTATGAGTTATGTATGGTTTAGTTAGTTTATGAACATGTATGTATGACTTATTATGGAGTATGAATAATGATATGACATGTTCTGATGTATGTTACAGCCATCTGCAATATAATTTCAGACAGATTACAGAATGACAAAATGAATAGTAACTAAGTAAATTGATTAATAAAATGATGGTTATAGATATTTGCATGTGATATTGGGTTCCACGGGTGTCGGTCGCCATTAGCATCTCCTGCAGCCTAGGACCGTCACGATCTGAAATCAAGTTATGACAGAGGTAGTATCAGAGCTCTAGGTTACAGAGGAATAGTAACCAAGTACAAAATGGGTAGAGTTAAGTAAACCATAGAGCATAGGAATTCATGTATTGTCTTTTGTTGTATTCGTCTAATAGGTGATAGTATTTTGAGATTTTATAATATACTGAGTACGTGTTCTGTTTTCTGACAGTTTACAGAGATATATGTCGATAGAGATAGGGATACCAGAGAGGCAGAGGTAGCCTATAATGAGTCTCTAGTTAGAGAGTTTTCAATTTCAGATGGTTTGTCCAGATCTCGACAAACTACAGAGGATACAGAGAGGGGTGATGACCCTTGGAGATTAGAGATGATGAGAGGGATGATGGAGTTACGTCCGAAATTAGCAGATTTGAGGCGATAACATTAAAATATGCCGCCACCTCCAGCTCCAGCAGCAGTGCCACCCCCTGTTGTACTGGATGTAGTGCTAGTTGCACCAACTCATGTACATCCAATTGTGGTTCCCGGCAAGCCTGTTGTACAGGGAGGCCGCCGAGTTATAGATGAGGGCAGAGTATCTATGTTTAGCTTTCTAAAGCTAAATTTGCCAGAGTTCAGGGGCGATAGAGGCGATGAGTCAGTTGATTTTCTTGAGGAGATTGAAAAGGTAGTTAGGAGACTACCTTGTTCTGATATTAGGGCAGTGGAGCTAGTGGGATTATTGTTGAAGGGGAAAGCCTGGACATGATTTTCTCGACGGATGGAGCCTAGACTGTATGGTGAGCATCCTCTTACCTGGGCTGAGTTCAGACAGGGGCTGATAGATGAGTTCCTGATAGAATGGGTGAAGACTAGGAATCTGATACAGGTTGAACAACTTGAGCAGGGAAATAGGTTAGTAGAGGAGTATACAGAGGAATTTATCAGGCTGAGTAGGTATGCCACTCAGATTGCTCCTACTGAGGCGTTTAGCAGGTTCATGAGGGGTTTACATGCTTCGCTTCATAAGGCTTTTCTGTCTACAAAGTTCACATCTCTGACTACTGTCATCAACAAGGCTAATCAGATGGAAGAGAAATATAAGTCAGAGAGAGCGAAGAGGGATCAGAAGAGGAAGGGAGGACCAGGATCACAAGTAGGAGGGGGAGAGCAGCTCCGAGCCTAGACAGAGTGAGCCAATGCCTAGATTTAATTAGAGATACCATTCTGGCAGTAAGGGGAGGAGAACACATAGTAGGGGACCTCCAGTGCAGTCAGCACCTGCATATTCTCAGGATTCTTCTAGACCTGTTGCACAGATGCTAGTGTGCCTATTTATAGTTTCTGTGGTAGAAGGCACGGAGGGGAGTGCAGGCATCAAACGGGTGCTTGCCCGAAATATGGACAACATGGTCACTTTATCAGCAGATGTCCTCTATGGGGCGATCAACAACGATCTGCTTCAGTTTCTCAGCCTGCAGTGCAAATGAGCTAGAATGTGGTCAAAGAGGCTCCTGGTAGGGGAGAGGCAAAGAACAGGCTCCAAGCAGCAATCAGGCCCTAACAGGTAGAGGTCAAGGGCAAGTCTTTGTAGTCAACGCAGAGGAGGCATAGAGGTCAGATAATGTGGTTACAGGTACTATTTTGATTCAGAATGAGAATGTTGATGCCTTGTTTGATTCTGGTGCTACGCATTCCTTTGTTTCACCACAATTTGCACCTAAATTAAATAAGGAGAGACAGTTATTGAGTGTGCCTCTAGAGATAGCTACACCAATGAGGGAGAGTATAGAAGTGGATTATTACTATCCTGATTGTGTGATTGAGATTGATGACAACATTTTACATGTTGATTTGATAGAACTGCCTGTGTTAGAGTTAGATGTGATTCTTAACATGGATTGGCTAACAACATATCTTGCAGTTATTGACTGTTATAAGAAGAAAGTTAAATTTCAGCCTGAGGGGCAGCCAGAATTTGAATTTTTGAGTGATAGACATGAGTTTAGAGTTAATCTTGTTTCTGCTATCTAGGCTAGAAGGATGATAGGGAAAGGTTGTTCAGCATACCTAGCTCTAGCTCATATAATAGATGTACAAAAGACTTCTGTAGAGATTGATTAGATACCTGTAGTTCAGGAGTTTCTTGATGTCTTCCCTGAAGAATTACCAGGATTGCCCCCCAGATAGGGAGATAGAGTTTGAGATTGAGGTATATTCAGGCACAGATTCGATATCCATTCCTCCTTATAGAATGGTACAAGCAGAATTGAAAGAATTAAATGTGCAGTTATAGGAGTTGTTAGATAGTGGATTTATTAGACCAAGCAGTTCTCTGTGAGGTGCTCCAGTGTTGTTTATAAAGAAGAAGGATGACTCTCTGAGGATGTGCATCGATTATAGGCAACTGAATAAGGTGACAGTTAAGAACAAATATTGGTTGCCTCGGATAGATGATCTGTTTGATTAGTTGCAGGGTGTCAGTCATTTTTCGAAGATTGATTTGAGATCTGGGTATCACCAGTTGAAAATTAAGAAGGGTGATGTACCTAAGACTACTTTCAAGACTCGATATGGACATTATGAGTTCCTGGTGTTGCCATTTGAGTTGACTAATGCACCGACTGCATTTATGGATCTGATGAATAAGGTGTTTAAGCCATTCTAGAATAAGTTTGTCATAGTATTCATTGATGACATTCTTATCTATTCCAGGAGTGAGGAGGAGCATGCAGAGCATCTGAGGATAGTATTGCAGACACTTTGAGAGCATCAGTTGTATGCTAAGTTGTCTAAATGCCAGTTCTGGCTAACTAAAGTATGTTTCATTAGGCATGTGATTTGTAAAGATGGAATTAAGGTAGATCCTTAGAAGGATGAAGCAATTGTGAATTGGCCTCGGCCTACCAGTGTTTCTGAAGTCCGTAGTTTTCTGGATATGACAGGGTATTACAGACGGTTTGTGAAGGATTTCTAAAGAATTACTGCTCCGTTAACTAAGCTAACTCAGAAACAGGAACGATATCTGTGGACTGATGAATGTGAGAGCAGTTTTCAGACTTTAAAGTCTTGCCTCACGAGTGCTCTGGTGTTAGCATTGCCATCAGAGGGTGAGAAGTTTACAGTGTATTGTGATGCTTCCCGTGTTGGATTGGGGTGTGTTTTGATGTAGAATCGGAGAGTAATTGCTTATGCTTCTCGGCAATTAAAGAAGCATGAAGTAAACTATCCGACACATGATTTAGAGATGGCAACTGTAGTCTTTGCACTGAAGATTTGGAGGTATTATTTGTATGGGTCTAAATGTAAGATATATACTGATCATAAGAGTATGCAGTATATATTTCAGCAGAAGGATCTAAACCTCCGATAGCGTAGATGGGTTGAGTTGCTTAAGGATTATGATTGTGAAATCCTTTACCATCCAGGCAAAGTTAATATAGTAGCTGATGCACTGAGCCGAAAGTCTATGGGCAGTCTAGCTCACATCTAGGTTATCAGGAGACCATTGATCTGTGAGATGGGTGAGTTAGTTTATTTGGGTATGGAGTTGGATTTGGGATCCCAGGATCGTAGCCAGGCTCTAATAGCCCAATTTCGGGTTAAGTCACTGTTGATGGATGATATTAAGGTGGCACAGGATATGGATCCATACCTACTGAAGCTTAAGGGAGATGTTCAAAATGGTAAGATGTCAGAGTTTACAGTAGAGGATGATGTACTGAAGTGTGGAAAGAGAATATACGTACCTAATATTGATGGGCTGCGAGATCAAATTATAAGAGAGGCTCACTATTCATCATATAGCGTACATCCAGAGATTACCAAGATGTAACATGATTTAAGGGATATGTATTGGTGCCTGGTATGAAGGGAGATATAGCTCGATTTGTCTCAAAATGCTTAGCCTGTCAACAAGTTAAGTTTGAGCATCAGAAACTATCAGGTTTACTTTAGGAGATTGAGTTGCCAGAGTGGAAATGGGAGTAGATTACTATAGATTTTATAGTTGGTTTACCGAGGACTACGTGGGGTTATGACTCCATATGGGTTGTTATGGATCGATTGATGAAGTCTACTTATTTTCTGGAAGTTAAGACTAGCTACTCTGCAGCTCAGTATGTACAGTTATATGTGGATAAAATTGTGCGACTTCATGGAGTTTCATTGATGATCATCTCAGATAGAGGTACACAGTTTACTTCTCAATTTTGGTAGAAGTTCCAGGAGGCTATGGGTACTCAGTTATGGTTCAGTACTGCTTTTCATCTACAGATCGATGGACAGTTAGAGAGGACAATCCAGACATTAGAGGATATGTTTTGGTTGTGTGTTCTGGATTTTAAAGGTAATTTGGATCAGTATCTGCCGTTGATTGAATTCTCCTACAATAATAGTTATCATTCTTATATTAGAATGGCTCCATATGAAGCACTGTATAGTAGGAAGTGTAGATCTCCAGTATGTTAGGTAAAACCATAGGAGAAGCAGTTAGAGGGTCCAGAGTTGATTAAAGAAACAATGGAAAAAGTGCCTATTATTAGAGATCAGAAGAAGATCACTTTCAGCAGACAAAAGAGTTATGCCGATCTAAAATGGAAGGATGTTCATTTTGCAGTTGGTGACCATGTTTTCCTTAAGATCTCACCAATGAGAGTTATCATGAGATTTGGGAAGCAAGGGAAGTTGTCACTAAGATTTATAGGTCCATTTGAGATTCTTAAGAAGATTGGTAATGTGGCCTAAAGATTGGCTTTTCCACCTAATTTGAGCCATGTTCATCTGGTATTCCACATCTCTATGCTGTGGAAGTATGTATCTGACCCATCACACATATTGGAGATACAGGATATTGGGGTTAATGAGGACTTGTCATATGAGAAGCTACCAGCAGAGATAGTTGATCGACAAGTTAGACAATTGAGGAATAAAGAAATCTCAATGGTGAAAGTGCTTTAGAGGAATCAGTCAATGGCGGAGTGCACTTGGGAGAGCAAGCAGAAGATGAAGGACAAATATCCATTCCTGTTCCATCAATGAGGTATGTATTTATTTTAAATTCGAGGACGAATTTATTTGAAGGGGGGTAGAATGTAAAACTCTAGAAAGCCTAATCTTACATGCATGATATAGTCCTTAGTCTTTGGTTTGAAATCATCGAAATTCAATTCTCAACAAAATTGTCAGAATAAATTACAGGAGAAGTTGGGGCCAAAGTCATTACTTGATAGTTTAAGGACTAAAATGAAATTTGCCATTAATAACTTAATATAAAAGTATGCCTTAGTCATTTTTCATCCATTTTCTTCTTCTTCTTCTTCCTCCCTTGGTTGGCCGAACTACCGCCACCACTTCTTCCTCCATTTCCATACAAATTTCTTAAGGAAAAATCATAGAAAACCTAACTCCAACCATTGTTCTTCCATTCTCCATCCTTGTTTTGCTTGGAAGCTTAAAAGAAATCGAGGAACAATTAAAAGGGGAATTCGGGTGGAACATCTATAAGAGGTAACAAGTTAGTTTGTTTAGTTTTATGGCTAATTTAGATGATTTAGATGATGAATTAGATGGATTTTGTGTTTGATTGCATCAATTGATGCATTTGAATACTTTTCCCTAATTTCCAAACTCTAGCCTAAGTTGTTTGATTTAGCTATTTGATTTTGTATTGGTTTATGTTGTTTAAGCTTAAACTATGTTAATTGGAGGCTAATTGATGAATATTTTGTGGTTAATTTATTGTAGAAAATCAAGATTGTCATAGTTGTGAATTTTGCCTCCTTTGAAGCAATAGGTGGGAAATTAATTTTCCAAGGCTATTTGAAGTGCTAGGTGAGTTTAATATGTATCAAATTACATGTCTATAGCATTGAAATGTTGATTGGAAACCTATATTGAAAGCTCCATTTTGGTCGAACCTAAAGTACTATTCATTGCTTAGGTTTTTTGCTTTGTCTTTCCTTTGGTTTTCCATGTTAATTTGATTCCTTTAATTATATTTAATGTTGTCAAATTGATATTTATTGTGTTGCCTACATTGTGAACTCTTTGTTGATTGAATGGACAATGTCAATATTGCACCATAATCTAGCCATTTATTTCATTCTTTGTTGCACACCAAGTGTTTGATGAAATATCTAGTTCATTTTGTCATAGGCCTATCACTTGTTTATCCATAGGCCTACCATTTAAATGTCATCATCGCCAGTGAAATTGGCATGCCAATAATGCCAATCTTTTTGCTTATGTTTGATCAACCTATGTTCCATTCCATTGTTGTTAGTCCTCTTGGTCTTGATATTGATTTTAATGATAACAAAATAATGTAAATGTGTTATTTGTGTTAACAATTTATTTGAGTTGATTGAGGCATGAGAAATCATGACCATTGTTCAAATTATAGGATTAACATATTTTAAGGAAGTTTATAGAGTGCATAGGCTAAGGGGAAGCATATTTGAAGATTGCAACTTTTTAGAAATGAAAGCTGCAAGTTGCTGAATTTCGGTGTGTCACGGGCGCGACCACTTGTAGTTGCGGGTGCGACTCTAGGAACTAGTTTGGTCACAGGTGCGACAAAGTCAGTTACAGCCTTGAAAAGCTTTCGGTTGCGGGTGTGACACTTTCCATTCATGGGTGCAAAATTAATTTGAGAAATTCTAAAAAAATTCAGTAGCTTTAAGATGAACAGTTTCGGTAGGCTTATTTCGGGGTAAAAATGCACTGTAGATATTTTAGGATATCAAGTACTAGTTTATCATTCCAAATGACTTTTTATAAGATATATGATACAAATCATGCATGATTATACATATAGGCTCACCTTTTATGCAAAAAGATCACTTTATCCCCCCAAATACCACTCGAAAGCCCTAAGTGGTTCGCCGCTTGACACTCCCAACTAGAATACTCGACGGTTCACCTATTTCCAAATATAACACTCCGGTAAGACGTGAAAACATTACAAAACACATTATTAGCATTAAAAAACATCAAGCATGCATAATATACACCATAGACCTCACATTACATAATTTACACTTTTTCTAATCCTTTATGCATCAAACACATGTCTATCACCACATTTGACTTACATTTCATATATTCATCACTATTATGTCAAATTAAGAACTTATATACACTTAGTTCAACATTCCATATTAAACATACACTTAATTCCAAGTTTACCTTCCAAGTACTTATATCAAACACCATTTCCATATCTAAACTTATACATTTGCATTATATACACCATTGATCCATATTCAAACCCTTCCTTCCTAATTGCTTCAACCTAACACATTGAACCTATAAACTCAATATGGTTCGGCCTAGTTAGAATTCACTCAATTTATTCATTTTTCAATACCAATCAATCAAACAACATACATATATATCAAATGCATAACATTCAAGCTTTTAAACCTATTAAACACCAAAGCACCATTCCATTTCTTAAGCACCACACATTTGGCCAAGCATAAAATTCATTCAAATGAATTTATTTCCATCAAATGGCTACTAATTCATTACAAATACATCAAATACAATACATTTGAACCAAAACTCCATCAAAATAACACATTTGAGTCTTACCTTTTCCTAGTTGGGGTTTCCTTCCAACTTTTGAGTTTTCTTCCAACCTAAACACATATTTGATACTAATTACTATCAAAGAACATCTTAGGATCAAAATTAAACCAAAAGAATGGTAAAATCACTTACTTCTTCAATAGTTCTTTGAAATCTTCAAAGCATTGATTTATCAACTTTTCTTGATTTTTCTTTGAATCTAAGATTATAATTGTGTTTAGAATGATGGAATTAGCTAGCTTGGATCAAAAAATGAAAGAAAACAACTTGGTTTGTCAAAGTTCAATGGTGGCCGAAACTTGAAAGGAAGAAAGAGAAAGCTTGGTTGGGAAAAATGGCTAAGGAAGAAGAAGAGGTGGGAAAAATCCACCTAAATATCAAGTGTGCAATCCTATACATTGATTCTATGGTAAAAATTATGCAACCTAGCTTACTAACCATTCAATTCTTGATCTTTTCATCAAATGGTTTGATTTAGGTTAACTTAAAATGGTTACCATAGGCTTGCATACACCATATAAGTCCATATACCTTAGGAAAAGACTATACTACCCCTAGTTCGAATTTGATCCCTATCTGATTAACTTTTCCCATAATTATTTTCTACCTGCTTTAATCTATCAACAATAATTCAAATGACCATTATACCATTATTTTCATGTCCTTATATTCTCTTTTAACATTAAATATAATGTTAATTCTCACTAAAAACTCAAAGAGTATGAAATGACCATTTTGCCCCTAGTTCATCAAAAACTCAATTTTACCCGATTGCTTCCTAGCAGCTTTTAAACCTCCTCTATTCATACAAACACATCGTATAACATGCATACATGTCAAATTCAAGCATAAACACATAACAAATCACAACAATTAAGTCAATCAAAATTTCCCCAAGTAACCCTTTGTGGTTTAGATTCTAGGTTTTGACTAAAGTGTTACATTCTACCCCCCTACAAATAAATTCATCCTCGAATTTACTTTAAGGTTATAGGTAGAATAAAAACCTGACTCATGAAATAGGTGGGGGTATTTGTGTCTTATCTCAGCCTCACTCTCCCAAGTACACTCTTCTACACTTCTGCTACGCCACA
>CANXYC010733964.1:0-16290 GCA_948193065.1 Aleurites moluccanus
ACATGCAATATGAAAGAAATATATATATATATATATATATTAATCCAAAGGAAATATCAATTCCAAGAACATAGGTAAAATCATCATGTGGTTAGGCTTACAAGAACAGAAGTGTTCACAATCAAATAGAACTATCAAATAACCTGGTAGAACTACAGAATGCATCAGTAGCCATGCTACCTATCACAATAGAGTGCATCGGTAGTCCTTTCTACCTTATCGCAAACACATGCTTGGCCAGACATACGCCTAGAGCTCATGGTCCCTTCTAGGTGGAACACTGATAAAAACTCTATCAGCTAGGTTCCCAAAGTGCACGATGGACCAATGAATTTACTCTCATTGGGAAGAGCATTCTATCCATAGGGTAATATGGTTTCATCTCATAAGAACATATTAGTCACAAGACCATCAACATATATTATAATTTCCATCAAGTTTAACAATTAAGAATCATGTGAACTTGATCCAAGAAAATTGACCAGGTCACTTACATTATGTACATATATATGGTAATCACATGAATAAATGGTTTGAAGATATCATAAAATTTTCATCTAACAGTTTGATAATACAATATCACATATATAGGAATTTTATGGGTGAACTATAAGAATATTCGGTCATATCAATTCAAAGAAGCGATAAACAAATGCAATGTTCATACTTACCTCTACACAATTTATTCTTAAACTTCTTTTAGCAATTGGCTCAACAAAATTCTCCTCAATTTCCTTGGTTTTCTTCTCCTAAGAAATTTTCCCAAATATTCAAAATTAGGGTTTTCCTTAATCAATAATACTCAACATGTTTTTCTGAATATTTAACCATCTTAAAGTTCTATTCTTAATTCCCAACATCAATTTAATTCATTTCTTAAAGAAAATCTGAATTTTCACTTCGAATTTACTGTTCACGTTACTATTCATGACAGTCCATTAATTCTGATTTCTCCAACATTAATTACCATTAATAGCTTCAAGATACTTATAATAAATTCTATACACCCATAATTAACTATTCTAACCATCAGAATTTGTTAATCTAAAAGAAAATGACATTTGAAGAAAATTTACCTTATTTCTCCAAAAACTGATTTTCTTAGATATTCTACTTGAATCTAACAATTGATGCCTTAACATATAATAATCTAGAGATCTAATGCATAAATTTTGAGTATTAATGCCTTAGACAAGAGATGGAACAAATCTGAGAAGAATAGAGGAAGAACGAAGAAAAGAAGAAAGAAAATCGTGGAGAAGAAAAATGCTACTGGCACTGGGTTAAATAAGCTACTGCCCAAAATCTCGCTCGCCAGCTCACCTCGGCAATGCTACCTTGCATAAGCCAGCTCGCAACTCCCAACTCGCAGCTTCCACCTCGCCAAACTTATCCGGCAATGCGACTTTGCATAAACCACTTCGCTAAACCCACCTCGCATATCCAGTTCGCATATGCCACCTCATATATGCTGCCTCGCCTAACTCTCCTCGCGAACTCTTCTTCGCATAAGCCTCCTCGCATATGCCACTTCGGCAATGCCTCTTCGCCAACTCGCTTCGCCTATCTTCCTCTTCGCATATGCCACCTTGGCAATGCCTCTTCGTCAAATGCCACCTCGCCTATTCCTCTTCTCCAAATTCCTCTTTGCACATGCCACCTCGCATATATCTTTTCGCCAATTGCCACTTCGGAAATCTCTCTTCGCCACTTCGTTAGCTCACATTGCCAGCTCGCAAATGCCACCCCGCATTTTGCCGGCTCGAAATAACTAGTCTCTGCCTAAACTGAAACCCTTCCTCGGCAACTTATACTTAATCAGCTCGCAATTGAGCTATAAACATCCAAACTTCCTGATTCTTTTTGTCACTTAAAATAGACATGCAGGGACTCAACATATCCAAAATTCAAATCACAAAGGCAACTACACAAACCATGGTGACTCTCTAAATTCCACCCAGACTTACTACCCCAAACTCTATCCGAACAGATCTGAGAAATTCCACTCTCAACTGAGTTACACTTATCCAAATTTCCTGAAATTTTACAGCCAATAACATAATACACAAAGGAATATTTATCATGTTTACACCTTTGGCTCAAACTACCTTAGTCATTCCTAGAAAATTCAAATATATGCAAATTTCCTGTAGAAATTCTAAACCAAACTGGTCCTGCTCAAGGAGGCATAAATCGTCACACATACAGAATTTTACCAAACCATTTTATAGAATTGAAGATGAAACATAAATCCACAACTTTTATGTTTTACACTTTATCAAATTATTTCTTTAAGATCATGCAATCAACCTCACAAAATTCTGCAACCAGAAAATTTCTGGGTTCCTCAAACATTCTTGAATTTAATTAATTAAATTCTACAACATACAATTAATTAAAATAACAAAAATATGGCAGATATTACACAAGTACGTCACAATAGAATGGTGTAGTCGAGAGAAGAAATTAGACACTTATGAAGATGATAAGATCAATGATGAGTTATTCAGATTTTCTAGCTTCATTTTGGGGACATGCAATTGAAATGACAACTTATATTTTGAATTTGGTTCCTTCTAAGTCAATACCTTTGACTTCTATTGATCTGTGGACTGGACATAAGCCCAATCTGCGGCATGTTCTGGTATAGGGTTGTCTAGCCCATGTACTAAAAGGGAAAGCAGAGAAGATAGAGTTAAAAATAGAGGTGTGCTTGTTTATTGGATACCCTAGAGCTATGAAGTGTGGTTTATTTTATTGCCCTAAAGAAAAGAAGGTCATTGTCAACACCAATGGCCAGTATTTATAGAAGGACTATATTATAAATCGTATTCCCAGAAGTAAACTTGTTTTACAAGAATTGAAAGAAGATAAAATGACTAAAGATTCTCAAACTCCAATAATCCAAGAATAAGAGCAACCAATATATAGAGTTGACATTCCACTGCCTCGTCATAGTAGGAGACATGTCAATAACAAAATTGATCAACATTTACCCCAAGTGAGAGTTTTTAACATTCCATTACCTTAATGTAGTCGTAGTAATGTTGAAACTTGAGCAAACAGTGTTGACTAAGATACACCACAAGGAGTCTCAGACATTTCACTATTTCTTAGTAATGAAGGAGATGTTGAGACTTAAGTTGTTGATTGTGATGTAGTCACACCATTCATAGATTTGCTAGTTTCAGAACCACATCAAAATGAAGGTGTGCCTGCATTAGTAGCACTTCATCGTAGTGCGAGAGTAATATGACCACCTGTTCGATATACACTCTTAGGAGAGTCTTATGATAGAATCCCTGAAGAGATGAATACTGAATCAGTTAGTTATGATGAAGCACTACAAGATGAAGATGACGATAAATGGATTATTACTATGAAAAAAAAAATGGAATCAATATACTCTAACCAAGTCTAGGATCTTGTAGAACCACCCGAAGGAGTCAAACCCATCAGATACAAATGGATTTATAAGAAAAAGAGAGGAGTAGATAGAAAAGTGCAAACTTTTAAAGCTAGGCTTGTAGCGAAAGGGTTCACTTAGAAAAAAAGGATCGATTATGAGGAAACTTTTTCTCCAATAGCCATACTCAAGTCTATTAGAATTCTCTTATTCATTACAGCTCGTTTTGATTATGAAATTTGGCAAATGGATGTCAAGACAACTTTCCTTAATGGAAGTCTTGATGAATGTATCTATATGATGCAACCACATGGTTTCATACCAAACGGCCAGAAACACATGTTGTGTAAACTTAATAGATCCGTTTATGGGCTTAAACAAGCATCTAGGTCATGGAATACTTATTTTGACAAGGCAATCAAAACCTATGGTTTTGAACAATGTCTTTATGAGTCTTGTGTGTACAAGAAATGGAATAGGGATCAAGTGGTGTTTTCGGTATTATATATTGATGACATTCTGTTCATAGGAAATAATGTGGGCATGTTATCATTGGTAAAGGAATGGCGTCCAAGCATTTTGACATGAAAGATATGGGAGAAGCTGCTCATATTATAGGGATCAAGCTTAAGTGAGATCGGAAAAAAAGGATGTTAGGTTTATCCCAGGCTTTTTATATTGATACCATTCTTGCTAATTTTAACATACAAGATTCCAAAAAAGGTTTTCTCCCTTTTAGGCATGAAGTCACTCTATCCAAGTATCAGTGTCCTAAGAAACCAGATGAGATAGAGAAAATAAAGACAGTTCCTTATGCTTTTGCAGTAGGTAGTCTTATATATGCAATGTTATGCACCAGACCTAATATCTACTTTGCTGTAGGCATGGTTAGTAGATTTTAGTCTAACCCATAATAAAAACATTAGACTACGGTCAAACATATAATCAAGCACCTGAAAAGGACTAGAGATTATATGTTGGTCTACCAGTCAGATGATCATGTACCTATTGGGTACATATATTCAAATTTTCAGTTGGATAAAGATTCTCAAAAATCTACCTTAGGAAATATGTTTATCCTAGGAGGTGGAGCTATAAGTTAGAGGAGTATCAAGAAAACTTGTGTTGCTAATTCTACCATGGAAGCCAAATATGTGGTAGCCTCTAAGGTAACTAAGGAAGCGGTTTGGCTCACAAATTTTATGATGGATTTAGGTGTAGTCCCTTCGGTATAATCACCTAGTACCCTTTATTATGATAATAGCGGGGCAATTGCTAATTCGAAGGAGCCATAAAAAAGGCAAAACATATTGAGCAAAAATATTATTTGATTTGAGAGATAGTACAAATAAGTGATGTGGTGGTTACAAAGATTGCATCGAAAAATAACTTGGCAGATCCTTTTACGAAGAGCTTACTAGCAAAGACTTTTGATAGTAATGTAGAAGGAATGAGAGTTAAAGTAGTAGATACATGTTATAAATCTAAGTAGGAGATTGATACAATTTATACTATGAACCATGCACTAAGTAATAGTATTAACTCTGGAATAATTATTATTTCAATTAATTGAAGTTTACATTGAATAAATCATTTGTTTGTATTTTAAATATCTATATGTGTCTTGAACGTCCCTTTGGCAATCAAGAGGGGGGTGAATTGGTTGGAATGATAAATTAAGAGCAAATTACAAAATAATAAGATGAAGGAAGGAAGAGAAAAATCAAACACAAGAATTTTATAGTGGTTTGGCCAACATTTGCCTATGTCCACTCTTCAAGATCATACTTAAGTATTTTACTTGATCCTTTTGCGGGTGCAGGATTAAACTCAAGTGTTTAGACTCACACTTAAATCTTACAAAGTGTTTTTAAAAGCTCACACTTCAAACTTTCACAAGCATTTTATCAATGGCTCACACTCAAACCTATACAAATATTTTACTAAGGCTCACACTCAAATCCTTAAGAATTACAAAAGATGAGAAGAAGAAAAATCCCCTTTA
Organism: Aleurites moluccanus; assembly: GCA_948193065.1. Lineage (NCBI taxonomy): Eukaryota > Viridiplantae > Streptophyta > Magnoliopsida > Malpighiales > Euphorbiaceae > Aleurites > Aleurites moluccanus. Next base: position 5,412 of record CANXYC010733964.1, read on the forward strand.
ACTTTTTCTCAACTCTCAAACAATCAATGAGTCTTAACAAACTCAAAGATTTATAATTAATAGCTCACAAAAATGGTTTAACCATAAATAAGCTTTTCAAGCCATAATAAGTTCTCAATTATTATTCTCTTTATTTTAAGCTTCCCACCAACTCATATTTATAGCCTTGAATGAAATATAGTCGTTATGCCTCTTAAATGCCTTTTTACAGCTTTTTCAATGACTAATTTTTTTGTATGATTTTTCAGAGTAGTGGGCACTACACAAAAGTAACAGGCGCTACTCTTTTGCACACTCTGACCCTGAGTTTCTAGACCTTTTGGATTTAAAAATTCTTGACTGTGAAAACTGTATAGCGATTGTGATTTACTTAGTAGCGGCACTACTTGCTTAGTAGTGGCTGTTACTTTCCTTCAAACTGCAACTTGAATTCTAATTTGTTGAATTTCTCAAATATGCTCCCTCCTTAGCATATGCACTCTATCAAATTGAGTTAAACCTATGAATAATCATTGGTCATGATTTCTCATGCCTTAAATAACTTAAACAAAATGTTAGCATAATTAACAAATTGATATATTTTGTTATCATCAAAATCAACGTCAAACCAAAGGGGTCCAACAATCTCCCCCTTTTTTATAATAACAAAACCATACATACAAGTGTTTAGGAAACATGGAAAAAAGGCTCAATTAATGATTTTCAAATAACACTTGTATAACTTCTCCCCCTTTTTGATATCAACAAAAAGATTTTGCACTTTCCTTTTGAAAATAAATTGCTCAACACATAAAGGGGTCCAAATAATTTATCCTCTTATTTCAAGCATTTCTCCCTCTTAATAAATAAAAAAATTTCAAGGGGTACACAAGGGATCATCAAAGCAAAAATATTTTTCAAAACATATTTATGTAATTAAACATGACAACAATCAATTTCATAACATATTAACTATTTAAATTTCAAAAGGATAAGAGGTGATATTTGATTATCTCTCATGCTATTTTTCATTGTGACTTTCTACCATTGCTTCATAGGTAGTGTCTTTTATCATATGACCTCTTCATATTGTTGAATATTTAATAACCTTTGGTGCATGGTCTATGTGCCATTCCATTTCCATGTGCTTCATATGCATAGGCTTTATTTGCACTATTTCTCCAATGTAGAGGTTGACAGACCATTTTTGTTTCATCATTCTTCTTTAAAAATTTATGCATAGAAAAAATAGAAGAATATATTTTTGGTATCCTATTTCCTTTGGGTCCATAGAGGTTATCTTTAAGTGCAATTAAATTAATATAACCTAGATGCAATTTTCTAACATGACATCTATATTTCATGTGACCAACTTTACCATAATAATGAAACCTCATATTATGATAAACATCATTTCTTGGTCTAAATTAAGGTCTAGGCTGATGTTATGGTCTTGGTCTAGTGTACGCAAATGAAGGTCTTCTTTAACCCTATGCCTTAGGCATGTCATTCTTAGGTTTCATGACTTTATGTGGAGGCATATGTGGAAAATGTGAAGTGGAGTTAGATGCCTTAACAAAAGTGATTTTAGAAGTGGATGACTTATCTCCTTCACTATATCCAAGTCCAAACTTATTAGTTGGACAACTTTGAGATTTAAGAATCTCATCTAACTTATCTTTGCCTTTGCTAAGTTTGGATATAGACTCATATGAGTAGCTAATTTATCCTTCAAATTTTCATTATAAATATCATCAAGACTTTGAGTCTTTTGAAGGATAATATTTTCTAACTCACTTTTGGAGGTATTTAAAGTAGCTATCTCATCAATATAGCCAACACATGCATTCAAAACATCTTTTGTCATTATTTTCAAATTCTCATATTTACGTTGTAGTTTATGATATTTTGAAAGCAATGATTCCAACATATTCATAACATCATTATTACTAGTGAAGTTAGAATTACTTACCTCACTAGAAGATGTGTCCTCATCAAAAGCTGTTAAGCAAAGATTGACCTCCTCATCCTTGCTTGCTTTCTCATCATCATCCAATTCACTTGAATCATCCCAAGTGGCCTCCAAAGCTTTCTTCTTATAATTTTTTTTTTTAGCCTTGGACATTCGGATTTAATGTGACCATACTTGTCACATTCGAAGCACTTCACTTGATTGCTTCTATGTTCTTACTTCTCATATGGCGTTTTGCTTCTAAGGATTAAATTCCTTATTTTTAATGTAAGCATAGCCATATCTCCATCATCTTCCTCCTCATCACTTTCACTTATAGATGTCTCCTTTGAAGTAATGAAAGCCGACTTCATGTTCTTTTCTTCAACTTTTTCTTGAGATAAGGTGATCTCATGAGTAAGTAATTTACCCATCAAATTATTGGTTGGAAGAACACTTAAGTCATTGGCCTCTTTAATGGAAGTGACTCTAGCTTCCCAATCATTCTTAGGGAGAATTCTAAGGATTTTGCAATTTATATCATCAAGAGAGTAAGTCTTCCCTAGCTTTCTCATTTGATTAACAATAATCATGAGGCGGTTATACATTTCAGATACACTTTCATTACATTGCATTTCGAATAGCTCATATTCATTAGTAAGAATTTGGATTTTCTGATCTTTTACTTGATCTGTGCCTTCATGAGTGTTTTCCAATGTATCCCAAATTTGCTTGGCTGAAATACAATGGGAGATCTTTCCATATTCTTCTATACTCAATGCATAATAGAGAGTGTGCATTGCTTTTCAGTTTCTTCTATTTGCCTTTTTTTCGGCAACTGTCTATTCTCTTTTAGGCTTCATGATCACAATCCAATCCACAGTTTTTGTAGGAACCACATGCCCTTCTTCAACCACATCCCACAAATCAATGCCACTACTATCCATGAATATTTCCATACGATTTTTCCAATATGGACAGTCAATGCCATCAAAATAGGGTAGTCTAACAGTTGAACCTCCTTTAACGATATCCGATTTTCTAGTTGCAATGATCTTTATTCCAAGATGATTAAATCTTTGAAAAAAGTGGAAACAATGCTCTGATAGCAATTGAAAGTCCTTTTGGCAACCAAAAAGGGAGGGGGTGAATTGGTTGGAATGACAAATTAAGGACAAATTACAAATTAATAAGATGAAGGATTGAAGAGAAAAATCAAACACAAGAATTTTATAGTGGTTCGGCCGACAATTGCCTACATCCACTCCTCAAAATCACATTTGAGTATTTTACTTGATTCTTTTGTGGGTGTAGAATCAAACCCAAATGTTTAGGCTCGCACTCAAACCTTACAAAGTGTTTTCCAAGGCTCACACTTCAAACCTTCATAAGTGTTTTATCAAAGGCTCACACTCAAACCTATATAAGTGTTTTACTAAGGCTTACACTCAAACCCTTAAAAATTATAAGAGATGAGAAGAAGAAAAATCTCTTTTAACTTTTTTCTAATTCTCAAACAATCAATAAGTCTTAACTAACTCAAAGATTTACAATTAATGGCTTATAAAAATGGTTTAATAATAAATAAGCTTTTCAAGCCATAAATATGAATGATTTGGTGTAATAGCTCAATAATAAGTTCTTAATTGTTATTCTCTTAATTTCAAGCTTCCCACCAACTCATATTTATAGCCTTGAATGAAATATAGTTATTATGCCTTTTAAATGCCTTTTGACAGCTTTTCCAATGGCTATTTTTTAAGTCTGATTTTTCAGAGTAGCGGGCGCTACTCTTTTGCACACTCTGACTCTGAGCTTCTAGACCTTTTGGATTTAAAAATTCTTGGTCGTGAATACTGTGTAGTGGTTGTGACTTACTTAGTGGCAGGCGCTACTTGCTTAGTAGCGGCTGCTACTTTCCTTTAACCTGCAACTTGAATTATAATTTATTGCATTTCTCAAATATGCTCCCCCTTAGCATATGCACTCTATCAAATTGAGTTAAACCTATGAATAATCATTGGTAATGATTTCTTATATCTTAAATAACTTAAACAAAATGTTAGCATAATTAACCCATTGATATGTTTTGTTATCATCAAAATCAATATCAAACCCAAGGGTCCAATAATTTTTTATCTTATATAGTAGATGATTTAGTATATAGAGTGTAACTTATATGCAAACGATTAAATTATCAGTTCTTATAAGATAATTAGTTCAATGCTCATAATTTAAGGTGGAGTTGGACACACCACTGGTATGATTGTAACACAAGATTAAATATAATTTATTTTAATTATGGGAATGGTATAATTCCATCTTCTTATGCTAATATATTATATATGTCTTGAACAGGACCAAGTAGAGATAAGTATTTTTATACTGACTTTATAAAATAAATTCTCTAGTTCATTTTGATTATTTATATTCTTATTCCTGATTTAGTTGATATGAACAATTTGGATGATGATAATGTACATTTTGTGAAAAGTTAATTATTGATGGAATCCATGTTTCGATCTAGATATTGATGATACCTCTTGAAAAAGCTTATAAGTTTTCATTGTGTAAACCCTGCATGTGGATTTTATATCTGATACATGAAATAAGTTAAGTGTAAGTCTCAAGATATTAAGTTGAAAATTAAATTAAATTATCAGTAATTTAATTTAATTTAATTGATTGGTACCTATAATCTTAACATGGAAAATTAATGATTTTAGAAATTCAAATTTAAATAAGAGTACAATTACAAATTTTTAGTAGATTAATTCGTAATTTATTATAATTAGATTTATTCAGGTCTTGAAAGTAATCCTTATATAATAGGAACTCTTATTTAAATTCTTCTTGTGGTCCTTGTTGTACCTTAGTTGATAAGGACTCCAAATACTGTTTAAAGTAGATGAAACATAATATTATTTTCCTTTTAAAAATAGATATTCGTTTTGAAATTAAAAAAGTAAAAGATAAAATATTTTTTTAAAAGGGAGATACGTTTTATAAGAATAGGAGAACATCTATCTATATGCTTGCCCACTCATATTGGAGTCCTAGAATTATCTGAGGTCACACAACAGAAGGCTATAGGCAGTAGCTTGAATGAGCCATCCGATAAGGGAGTATTGATATAGGATCCGTACTTGGGTAAACATCTATCTCAAACTCTATCTCCCATTTTAGCGGTAACCAAGGCAAATCCTCAGCAAAAATATTAGGGAACTCATTAATAATTAGGATTTGGTCTATCCTTTTAGGAGCTGAACTGATATCCACCACAATCATTAAGTATGCCATACAACCCTTTCGTAGAATTCTTCTCGCTCCAATAGCTGATATTAACTTGGTTTGGGTATCACATCTATCACCCTGATACACAAATTTATCTTGCCCATCTAACTGAAACTCAATGTTCTTTTCATAACAGTCAATAACTGCTTGATAATTTGTTAACCAATCCATACCTAATATCACATCAAACTCAAGCACCAAACTCAATGTTCTTTTCATAACAGTCAATAACTGCATGATAATTTGTTAACCAATCCATACCTAATATCACATCAAACTCGAACACCAGTAATTTTACAAAATCTACTAGTAATTTTCTACCCTCAATTTCTACTTCACACCCTTTATACACATATTGCACATCAATACTCTCACCCAGAGGAGTGATTATCTCTAAGGGTATATGCACTAACTGTTTCTCCTTACCCAATTTATTAGCAAAATATAGTGAAATAAAAGAGTGTGTAGCACCATAATCAAATAATACTTGTGTTGGTTCATACTGTATAGAAACCATACCTATCACTGTGGTGTTTGACTTCTGAGCTTCTTGTGGATTTACTGCAAAAACTCTGCCTTGACCTCGTCCTGTTGGAGTCTGATTAGTGCTCTAACTATGACCTTGCCCTCTGCCTTTACCTCCTCATTCTATGTTCTCATTTTGACCCATTTATACTGTAGGTTGAGAAGCAGCGGTGGTAGCTGGTCTGTCACCCCACAAAGGATAATTTTTGATGAAATATTTTAGACAAGCACTCGTCTGTAATCTACACTATCCATTGTGTTTTCTGCCATAAATAGCACATGTCGCAAGATTTGATACTGGTGGTGCTGATCTCATATGTCACCACACAAAGGATAATTTTTGATGAAATATTTTAGACAAGCACTCGTCTGTAATCTACACTATCCACTGTGTTTTCTGCCATAAATAGCACATGTCGCAAGATTTGATACTGGTGGTGCTGATCTCATAGTACCACGAGAATATCCAGATGCAATTGATTCTGTAGTATTTATGTTCTGTCCCTGTCTCTGTCCCCTTGTAGGTTGACTTTGACTAGTTCTGGCTTTTCCTTCTGGTGGTCTAGACTGAGAACTGTCTTCTCCTTTTTGTTGCTATTTGTTAATTCTGATATTCATTCGCTGTCCTGTTCTTCTCTTTCTTCTTTATATCTTGTATCAATATGTATTTCCTTGTCAATTAATTTCATCAAAGAAGTAAATTCCACGGCTACTAAAGCACTGTGAAGTGAAGCATGTAACCCCGTCAGAATCTATCAATCAAATATGCTTCAGTAGGTGCTACTTTGGTGGCATATTTGCTCAACCAAATGAATTCATCTGCATACTCTGACACACTTATATTCCTTTGCCTCAACTGCTCAAATTGAATTAGTCGATTGCTCCGTACTCCCTCAGTCAGAAATTCATCCACTAATGCCCTCCGAAACTGTTCCTATATTAGGGGTGCATCACTGTATAGTTGAATCTCAATATGAGTGACAAACCACCACTAAGCATTTTCTTTAAGCAACAGACTCACCAACTTTATAGCTCTGACATCATAACAAGGCAATTTGCTAAACACTTTTCTACCTATTCCAAAAACTCATTAGGATCTTCAGTTGACTTCCCCTTATACTCTGGCAAACATAATTTTAGTAAATTAAACAAAGTAACTCCTCCCTCATCAATAATCTGTCATCTTTCTAATCTAGCTACTGATTCCATCAGTGCTACTACATGTTGGACAAGTGGGGGTACTGCTACAGGTGGAGGATTTGGTGCTGGTGGGGGTTGCTGTCTTGCCTTTCTCAGCTTTTCATTTTCCCTTCTTAGGGCTTGAATTTCCCTAAATAATGCTTCTACATTTCCTTCCACTACTAGTTTTGCTATCCCTGGTTCCTGTATTCGTCTTCTTATTTGAGGTGGTTCCTTTACTTCTTCCCGCATCAAAGACTCATCAGAGGCTATTTCAGGTTCCTTCCTAGGCATCTCTACTCTACCTCTACCTCTACCTCTACCTCTACCTCTACCCCAACCTCTGTCACGGGGTTTACCTCTGGGCATCATCTTTGATCACTATAAGAAAGAAACATGAAAATTATCACGTAACGGTTAAAACTGAATAAACACACATATAATGAATACTACAAATGATGAAATGAAAATCCTATTCTCCACTGTTTTACCTACATCCTAATAGTAAATGCTTATCTAGTATACTTATAATCCTAGCTCTGATACCACCTTTGTCACGTCCCAAAAATGGAACATGACGATCCTAGGGTGTGGGACTCGCTATAAGTCGCCACCCATAGAACTCCTACTGTAACATCTGTATTTCTCCTGTTATCATATTCAATTCCCTATCTATAACTCTAACACAATTCACATAATTCATTCTACATCATTCATCATCAAATGCTTAAGTCATAAAATTTATAAAATACTAGTTAATTAATTTACATCATATATTTAAGTATTATACATATAAGTTACTAACTATTTAACAATGGAGCTACTACAAAATTACAAAAGAAATAAGCTTAGAACATTTACCTAGCAAAAAGTATCCGGTTCCTCTAAAGAAGAAAGAAGCCTCAGGATCCGTTACAAACTAATCTTGACTTGAAATTTTTAAACAACTAAAAGGTGAGTATTACTACTCAGTGAGCTAAAAATACACTATTATGCATAAAAGGGCTAGGTAAAGGATAATTTAATCCATCAAATGCTCATACCTAAGGAAATAGGTAACAAGTGAACAAAACAATCGAATCAAGTTCATATAAATCAATGAATGGGCATTATGAAAAAAAAAAATTATACATAACATATATAAGGCCTCCTGCTCGTAAAAATGTCGTTAGCTACATTTTTAGTAGCTTAAACTTATGAAATAACAAAAGGTTAATTAGACCTTATGTCTAGGACTTAATCCTTCTGTAATATCTATCATTTTTGTAGTATTTTATTTAATTGTATGTTGGAGAATTAATTTCAAATATGAATGTTGAGAATTTCAGAATTTCAGAATTTCAGATTTATGCAAGTTGCAGGATTTGTGATGGTAATTGCTTATTCTTTGAGAGATAATTTGGTAAAGTGCAAATCATAAAAGTTGTTAATTTATGTCTTAGCTGTAATTTTGCAAAATGGTTTGGCAAAATTCTATGTGTGTGATGAGTTGTGTCTTTTTGATTAAGACTGGTCTGGTTGAGTATTCCTGCAGGAAGTTAGTGATTATTTGAAATTACTGGGAATGACTGAGGCATAATTAGCTAAAGGTGTGAACATGAAAAATTTTCTTTGTGTGTTGTGATGATGGCTGTAAAAGTTCAAAATTTTTGGATAAGCATATCTTAGTGGAGAGTGGTTTTTCTCAGGATTGTTCGATTGGACTTTGGGGCAGGAGGTCTGGGTGAACTTTGGAGGGTCACCATGGTCTGTGTGTTAGTCTTTATGATTTGAAATATTGATATGTTGTGCCCCTGCATGTTGATTTTAAGTGGCAGAAAGAATTAGTAAGTTTGAATATTTGTAGCTCATTTGCGAGCTGGTTAGATGTGAGGTGTTCAGGAAAGGTTCAACTTAGAGAAGTCTTGGAGTGGTGAGCAGGCAAAATGTGAAGTGAAATTTTGTGAGCCGACAATACGAAGTGGCGAAGTGGTGAGGTGAGTTTGCCGAAGTGGCAATTCGCGAAGAGCTTTGACGAAGAGCTTTGGCGAGGTGGCATTATGCGAAGAGGCATTATGTAAAGAGGGAAATGTGCGAAGTGGCAGTTCACGAAGCAGAGTTTAGCAAAGAAATAAAGAGGAAAAGAAGCGAAGAAGCAAAGAGGCGAAGAAGCATTGCCGAGGTGGCATATGCGAGGAAGAGTTCGCGAGAAGAGTCTGGCGAGGCAGCATACGCGAGGTCGCAAGTGCGAGCTGGAATAGCGAAGTGGCATTGCCGGATCAAATTTGGCGAGCTGGCTTAGGCGAGGGAGCTTTGCCGAGGCTGATTGGCGAGCTGGCTAGCATGTTTCTGGGGCAGAGTTTATTTAAACCCAGCAACCCCAGTGACATTATCTCACGATTTTTTCCTTCTTTCTTTATTTCGTAAATTCAGTCTTTTTCTCAGATTAGTTCCATTTTATTTTCTAAGACATTAATACTCAAATTAATGCATTAGACTTCTAAATTATTCAATATTAAGGTAGAAATCATCAGATTTAAGCAGTAATCTCAGAAATTGCAGTGTTGAGGAAAATAAGGTAAATTTTCTTCTTAAACTATTTTCTTTAGATTTATTTAAGTTTATGAGTTAGGATAATTAATATTGGGTATATAGAATTTATTGCAAGTGATCTGAAGTCATTAATGGTAATTAATGTGGGAGAAATTAGATTGTTGAGACTGCCATGAATAGGAACTCCGAAAATTAAATGCATAATTTTCTTAAAGAGATAAATAAAATTGTTGTTAGGAATTAAGAATAGAGACTCTAAGATAATTTATTATTAGAAAATCATGATAAATATTATTGATTTGAAGAAACCCTAATTTTATATATTGGGGGAAATTTCTTAGGAGAGGAAATTTGAATTGATTGAGGAATTAAAGTGAGCAGATTTCTAAAGAGGAATTTAAGAGAAATTTTTGTAAGATGTAAGTATGAACATCCTATTTGATTATTGTTCCATGAAATTAAAATGACCAAGTATTCTTATATTTGATTAACCTATTGTATATGTATATTTATATACTTGTATACTGTGAATGGCTTGATCAACTTTCTTGGATCAAGTTCATATGTTTCTTGTTTGTAAACCCGATTTGATTAATGTCATATGATGATAGTCTTGTGACCAATATGCTTCCTATGAGTTTGAAACCCCATGAACGAAGGATAGAATGCTCTTCCCAATGAGAGTAAATTCATTGGTCCATAGTGCACTTTGGGAGCCCAGCTCATAGGTTTTTATCAGTCTTCCACCTAGAGGGGGCCATGAGCTCTAGGCGCATGCCTGGCCAAGCATGTGTGCACATTAAGGTAGCAAGGCTACTGATACGTATGTTATGATATGAGATCAGTTCTATCAGATGAGATTTGATAATGCCATTCTTTGTGGGCATTTTACATTCGAAACATGAACTATGATTTGATTTGTGACATGACTTGATATAGCCAAATTATTATGAGAACCATATTTCCTTCAAGTAAAGCTTAGTATTAATCCTTCATATCTATATGTATAAATTATTGTTCATGACCATGATTCGATATTTAGGTTTTTGATATAAATGTTCATATCTTACTGAGTTGAAGGCTCACTCCTATTCTGTGGATTTCAGGTGATAGTATAGCTCACGAGGGAGCTAATAGAGAGGATCAGAATTCTTGACTTGTTTATCCCAAGAAGCTTCATTGTAATAACTTTTGAGATATTTTGTGTCACACCCCAACTCCAGTGGTGCGACGGTCCTAGGGCAAGGGTAGGCTTAAGGCCACCATAAACCCGTAGAACTCCCACATTCTGAATCTTACATACAATTATATAATATATTTATATCATGCTATAACATATCATAATCCATTCAAGCATAAATCATTTCTTTACTATATCATTCCATGAATAAAATTCTCTTGTTCCTTACTGATCCAAAG
>CANXYC010734117.1:0-14979 GCA_948193065.1 Aleurites moluccanus
ATCAATTCAATTAACATTATATACAACATTAACTCTTATTCAAAGCAAAGAAATCAAACTTTCCCTCTAAAAGCACAAATGGTTCGGCCACCAAGCATTTCCCAAGCATAGTTCAAAATCAACCACTCCAATATCCCAAGCTTCATCCAAAGGCAATTTAATTACTAACTACCAGAATTTTCAAACAAACTTACCTATTCTTCAAGGCTGGCCGAAACCATAGCTCTCCAAGAGCTTCACCAAACTTGAAATTAAAACAACAAGAAAGAAATGGAAGGGATAAGGGGATAATTTCTGCCCAAAACTTAAATAACTTCTTCAACAGCCCAAAGAAATCTTCAATGGCCGAATGCTCAAGGAAGAAGAGGAAATTTTTCTGCTTCTTAGCTATGGTGCACGATTTGGAGGAGAAGAATTGAAAGCTGAATGGATTTTCTGATTATTCAAATAGTTAGTGGAGATGTGATAATGAATCAAGTGCAAGCAATCTCACCAAGCTCATATGAGCCCTATGCATGCAGCCTTTAGATGGAGAATGTATCAATACTCAATTCCATTGGAGCATGATGTTGTAAATTTCCACTAACTCCCTCCTCTTTCTATCTTCACTTCAAACACATCCTAAAAAAATCCCAAATAAATCCCTCCTACCAAATTATTATTATTAATATGTCTTATTATTCAAGAAACCCTAATTTCCTATTTTATTTAATTTCTCTATTATTATATTTATTTTATTTCCATCCACAACTATTAATTTCTCAATTTAAGTAATTACAAATCAAGCACACATAAATACAAATCAATTAAATTCTAACTATTTCTACAAAAATTCTCAAAAGTCCTAAACCATATTAAGCTCGGTTAGGCTTGGTGTTACATTATCTAACCCTTATATGTCATATGATGTATATTAGATTTACTGAGTATTTTTATCTCACCCTATGTTGAATATTTTTCCAGGTCAGGAGTAGTAGGCAGGTTTCGAAATCTCTTCCTCTGTGGAACTAGCAGTTAATCTTTACAGTGTAATTATATTAACTCTGTCTTATGTAATATATTCTAGTGGCTCCATGGTTTTGTATATAGATACAGATGGGTTGTATGTATGGATGTATAATATTATCTGTAGGATAATTATATTTATTACATAAGTGGTATAAGGATTCAGTGACAGAATTATAGAATGCAGAACTAGAAATATTAATTATTTTAGTAATAGTAAGTTATTATTTGGGTTCTACAGGGTGTCGGTCGCCTCTGGCAGTACCTGCATCCTAGGACCATCATATTCCAATTTTGGGACTTGACATACCACCTCTGTCATGTCCCATTGTCCAAAAAATTTGAAACGTGATGGTCCTAAGACATGGGTCCCACTGTCGGATTTACTGAAAAGGGGTGCAGGTCTATTAAGCATGACTTTTGAGGAAAATGATTCCTCTATGTCAGTGGATCAGATTGACAGGTCTGAATGGTTCTGGGATGAGTGGGTCATTTTTATGACAAAGGATACAAGTTTGGTTTGTATGGCTTATAGATTGGTAGGTCGGATTCATAGTACAGCTATGGTAAGTCAGGTTTATTATTTAAGGTATAGGTCTACACAATTTTTTGGATTGGTGGATTAGGTTCATTGTTTGGTTGGGTACATGGTTTTCTGTTTAGTGGGTCTAGTCCACTGTTTAGGTTAGATATATGGTTTTTTCTTTAGTGGGTCGGGTCCACTGTATGGTTTTCTATTTTAGTAGGTTAGGTTCACTGTTTTATGGTTTTTTGTTTGGTGGGATAGTGGGTAGGCTTCACTGTTTAGGGTATAGGTCAGGTATGTACAATTTTAGGGAAAGTGTTTGGTTGTTCGGGTTTTTTGTTTAGATACTATTTAGGGTTTGACTACCGACACTTGGGCCTTTGATCTACAAGTCTATGGGGCATGGTCTATGCATGGACAATGTGTATATGTATGCAGGAATGCATGGAAAATATGTTTCATGAATATGGCTTTTGATTTGTTATTGTCCATATGCCCTAGTGTCAAGTTCTAGGGTTCGACTATATGAAGGCTAGGTGGTTTGGATAAAAGGGGTCTCGTCACACTAGGGAAACTATATACCTAACCACATAAGAAACAAAGAGTTTCGCATGGGTCCAACAGTAGCATGTCCGTTACACTTTAAAATGATTAAGGATTTGTTATGGGTTTGATACTTTTGCTATTGTTGGCCCCTTTGGGTTTGATGTTGATTTTGATGATAACAAAACATTTTAATATGTTAATTATGATGACAATTTGTTTAAATTGGTTAAGGCATAAGAAATCATGACCAGTGCTAAATCATAGGTTTAGTACTTTTGGAAGAGTGCATATGCTAAGGGGGAGCATAACTGAGAAATGAATAAAACAAATTTTCAGAATTCAAGTTGCAGAATTTGCAAAAGTAGCGGGCATTACTAAAGAAATTGCAGCCATGACACAGAATCACAGGCGCGAATAAAATTCATAGCCATTACTTAGGAAGATAGTAGCTTAGACTCTAGAATAGCAAAACTCATGGGTGCTACAATTGAAGTAGCAAATGCTACTATGAATCGTTGCCGCTATCAGGAAACTCACAGGCGAAACTAAGGACTTTAGAAGGTCTAGAAGCTCAAGTCTAGAACAGGGCATTATTCAGAGGCATGACAAAAAAGTAGCAGGTGAGACTCAAAGAATATTGTAGCAATGAATAGGAAATAGCAGCTATGAAGTTCATCAGGTCAAGGCAAGTGACGGACGTGATGGAACAGTCGCAGTTATGACTCGGTAGAAAAGGTTAAAAAATCTAATCGTTGGAGAAGCTATCTGTAAGACCTTCAAATTTCATCCATAAGACCTTAAATATATGTTATTTAAGTATAGATACAGTTGATTTAGATATTATAATATCATACTTGCGCGATTTGACAAATCACTAAAAAACAACCCGGTAGATAGGTAAGCACATTAACGTTTTGATTAATGAACGAGTTCAGAATTGTGGATTTTTAATCTGATCATTAGACTCATAAGCTTGAGAAATATAAGAAATATTATTTTAAAATTAAAATGGGACAAAAAGATAAATAGTTAGAAGTTGAGGGTTAAAAGTATGAATACGAGAAGTGTTGGGGGGAAACTAAATTAGCTGAAAGTTAATTAATATAACTAGCCATTCAAATTCTTCAAAAAGTATAAAATTTTCTCTCTTCTTCCATTGTTATAGCCAAAATTCTCCTCCTTTCTCCATTGTTGCAGTCAAAATTCTCCTCCTCCAAAACTCCATCAATTTCTTCTAAACTTCAAGCAAAATCGATAGAAAACTTTATTAAACTAGTTTCCATCGAAAATTCCAAGAAATTCAAGTTAGAAATTAAAGAAAATCCTAACCTAAATTTCATCCATTAAATAATTTAGGTAAGGATGATGTTTTCTTTATTCTTTTAATTCATTTAAGCTATATAAATAATTAAAAACATGATTAGATCGATAGATTTCAAGATTGGATCGAATTCGAGAAAACCCTAAAACCTAGCTTATGTTTGAAATGGATTTTCTATATAGGATTCCATAATTCTAATTATTTTTTAAATATGTAAGTTAGCATCCATTTAAACCTAAATATGTGGTAAAATTGATTGTAGAATCAAAGAAAATCGAAGAACACTATTTTTGCCTGTTATAGGCAAATCAGCGTTTTATCATGTAAACAATCGAACAGTCGGTTCTGGTGAATCGTATGTATATTATTATGCATGTTTAAACCTTCATGCAATCAATTTGAAATGAATATGAAACTTACAAAATTTTGACAATTGTCATTCCTTTAAATTTTCCTTGAATTCAAGCTTTAAAAGTGTTGTTTATTGATGTATATAAACCCCAAAGTGGTGCACACCAAGTGCTCGATGAAATGACCTTTGTTAATTTCTTTAAGAAACCAATTGTTACCAAATTTGCTAAATTTGGTGATTTCCTTTATCACCTGTGAAAATATGTCGTCTTAACATATTTTGAACTTGTATCCTAAATTACTGTTGTGGAATTTTACCTATAATATAATGTTCGTTTGTTAAGGAAAATGATAGTATATGTGTTTACTTGCCTAAACAACTCTATTGTGTTAGAGTTACATAAACTGAACCTTGTTGATTTTCTTGTCTATTTGATATTTTATTTGTTATCTTTAACCTATTCTAATGTTTGTATGACAGAGCTACTTTACTTATGGGGTAGTGGGTAATACCATCAGCATCATGCATAATAAATTCCAGTGATACCCTAACCAAGAAAGGTTGTGGTCTTGGCCATAAGGTCTAATCCACCTTATGCTATTTACATGTTATAAAGTAAATGATATGCGTTTCATGGCCCAATATTTATTATATATGCATGATATTTATTGTCCTTAGTGCCTATACATCTATATTTGATATGCATAAGCCATTTCCCTTTATTTGATCCTTTGGTGTGCTATCCATGAGCCAATTTTTAATAATATTCATTTGTTGCTACCTATCTTGCCTTTGTGTGATAATATATATATTGACTCACTGAGTATGAAAATAGTTACCCTTTTAGTAGTTTTAATTTTTCAGGCCAGAAGTAGAGCTGGTCTAAGATTTCTTCATCAGTAGATTCCATCTATTTTATTATAATGTAAATATTTGTACTTGTATATATTCCTTGTGTATATTTTAGATGCTTCATGGATATGTAAATTATTAGGATGATTAAGCTCAATATGGTCTGTAATATTATTAGTTACTGATATTTAATATAAATGAGATGTGTTGAGATCGGATATGATGACAGATGATGACAAATAGACTAATTAAATAGATACAGATATATTATAGCAGGTGATGTTTACAGGTTATAGAAGGGTTCTACATGTGTCAGTAGGCTTATGTTGTTCTTACATCCTAGAAACGTCATGTTCCAAAATTGGGACGTGACATTATCAACTACACTTAATTGTATTTAATGAGGAAATATGACTCTATTTCATGAAGGACTATAAATATGAGTTGGTGGGAAGCTTAAAAATAAGAGAACAACTCTTGAGAACCATTCATTGAGTTATTGCACTAAATCATTCATATTTTTGGCTTAAAGAGCTGAAAATTTGTAAAGCAATTATTGCGTGCTATTTTTTGTAAATCTTTGATGTTGTTTAGACTCATTGATTATTGAGAGTTTGGGAAAAGCTAAAGGGGATTTTCTTCTTCTCATCTCCTGTATTTCTTAAGGGTTTGATTTTGAGCCTTAGTATAACACTTGTATAGGTTTGAGTGTAAGCCTTTGAGAAAATACTTGTAAAAATTTGAAGTGTGACCTTATGAAAACACTTTGTAAGGTTGAAATGTGAGCCTAAACATTTGGGTTTTATCTTGCATCCGCAAAAGGATAAAGTGAACTAATCAAGTGTGATCTTGAGGAGTGGATGAAGGCAAAGAGTTGGCCGAACCACTATAAAATCTCATGTCTCAATTTTTCTCTTCTCTTCCTTTACAATAATTTTTATTTACTCTTAATTTTTAAACACTAACTAATTAACCTCCCTCTTGATTGTCAAAGGAACTTTCAGTTGACATCAGAGCTTTGTTTCCACATTTCATAAAGATTTAACCATTTTGGAACAATGATCAATGGTACATCAAAGAACATATATTAATGAGGGAGATTCTATAGTGAGTCCACTTTATTTTGATGGCACCGACTATCCATATTGGGAAAATCATATGGAAATATTCATGGATAGCGATGGCATTTATTTATGGGATGTTGTTGAAGAAAGGCATACATTTCCTACAAAAACCATGGATGGCATTATAATTAGGAAACCTAAATGTGAATGGACAGTTGTCGAGAAGAAGGCTAATTGGAGAAATTGAAAAGCAAGGCATACTCTCTATCATGCTTTGAGTAGAGAAGAATAAGGAAAAATTTCCCATTGCATTTCAGCCAAACAAATTTGGGACACATTGGAAAAGACTCATGAGGGAACCAATCAAGTAAAAGGTAAGGAAATCCAAATTCTCACTCATGAGTATGAATTATTCCAAATGCAACCTAGTGAGAAGGTGTCCGAAATATACAATCGCCTCATGATGATTGTTAATCAAATTAGGAAGCTAAGGAAGACATATTCCCTTGAAGACATCAATTGTAAGATCCTAAAAGTCCTCCCCAAGAAAGATTGGGAAGCAAGAATCACTTCCATAGAGGAAGCTAATAACTTGAGCACCCTTCCAACCTACAATTTGATGGGTAAGTTACTTACTCATGAGATTATCTTGTCTTAAGGAAAAATTAAAGAAAAGAACATAAGGTTGGCTTTCCTTGCTTCAAAAGAGACATCTTCAAGTGGAAATGATGAGGAGGAGGATGACGATAAAGACATGGTTATGCTTACACTAAAAATAAGGAATTTAATCCTTAGAAACAAGAAGCCATTTAGGAAGCAAGACAACCAAATAAGCAATTAAGTGAAGTGCTTCAAATGTGACAAGTATGGTCACATTAAATCTGAATGTACAAAGCTGAGAAACAAGAAGAATTTCAAGAAGAAAGCTTTAGTACCCATTTGGGATGATTCAAGTGATTCAGATGATGAAGAAGAAAATAAGGGTGAGGTTGCAAATATATGCTTCATGGCAATTGATAAGAACAACTCTTCAAGCGAGGTAAGTAATTCAAACTTCACTAATGATGATGATGCCATGCAAATAATAGAATTATTGCTTTCAAAATATCATAAATTACTAAATAAATATGATAATTAGAAAACAATGTCAAATGAAATTTTGAATGCATGTGATGGTTATGTAGATGAAATAGCCACTTTGAATGCCTCTAAAAGTGAATTAGAAAAAATTATCCTTCAATAGACTCAAAGTCTTGATGATATTTGTAAAAAAAAAATAACAAATTGAAGGATAAATTAGCTTCTCATAATGAGTCTATATCAAAACTTTACAAGGGCAAAGATAAGTTAGATGAGATTCTTGAATCTCAAAGGTGTCTAACTATTAAGTTTGGACTTGGATATAGTGTAGGTGGTGAGCCATCCACCTCTACGGCCACTTTTATTAAGGCATCTAGCTCCACTTCACATGTGCCATATATGCCTCCACCTAAGGTTATGAGACCTAAAAGTGACATACCTAAGGCATGGGGTCAAAGAAGACTTTCATTTACATACACTAGACCAAGAACACACCATAAACCAAGGCCTCATTTTAGACCAAGAAATAATGTTCATCATAGGAAATGTCATTATTGTGATAAAATTGGTCATACCAATTATAGATGCTATGTTAGAAAATTGCATCTAGGGTATATTAATTTGAATTTAATGCTAACCCCCATGGATCCAAACAAAAAAGGGTACAAAAAATGCATTCTTATATTTCTTCTATGCATAAATTTTTGAAGATGAATAATGGAAAAAAAATGGTTTATCAACCTCCCTATAAGAGAAATAATGTAAACAAACCCTATGCTTATGGAGTATATAGAAATGGAATGACATATAGACCTTGCATCAAAGGTTATGAAGCATTCAACAACATGAATAGCTCAAATATTAGAAGGCACTACCAATGGAACAATGGTAGAAAGCCACAATGAAAAAAAGTATAAGAGGTAAAAAAGTATCATCTCTCACCTCTTTTGCAATTTAAGAAGTTGATATGCTATAAGTTGCATGCTTATTGCCATGTGATATGAAATTGATTTATGGCATGCTTAATTGCTTAAATTTGTTTTGAAATTTTTGAAAAAAAATTTCTTTGATGATCTCTTGAGTACTTACTCCTTGAACATTTTATTTATTTATTTATTAATGGGAGAAAAAATTTGGACCTCCATTATATCTTGAGCTATTCTTTTTTAGAAGGAATAAAAATCTTTTTGACATTAAAAAGGGGGAGAAGTTTATATACACAAGTGTTTGTATTTAATTTGTTGAGCTATTTTACTTGTTTCTTAAACATTTATATGTATGGTTTTGTTATCATAAAAAAGTGGGGATTGTTGGACCCCTTGGGTTTGATATTGATTTCAATGATAACAAAACATTTCAATGTGTTAATTATGCTAACAATTTGTTTGATTTGGTTAAGTAATGAGACATCATTACCAGTGTTAAATCATACATTTAACACTTTTGAAAGAATGCATATGCTAAGAGAGAGCATAATTGAGAAATTTACAAAACAAATCTTCAGAGTTTAAGTTACATAATTTGCAGAAGTAGTTGGCATTATTGAAGAAATCGCAGCTGCGACACAGAATCATAGGCACAAATAAAAATTTGCAGCTGTTACTAAGGAAGACAGTAGCCCAGACCCTGGAATATCAAAACTCACGGGCGATACAATTGAAGTAGTAGAGGCTACTATGAATTGTGGCCGCTACTAAGAAAGTCGTATGCGCGACTAAGGACTCCAAAAGGTCTAGAAGCCCAAGTACATAATAAGGCATTATTCATGGGCAATATAAGGAAATTCACAAGCCTAACTTGAAGAAGATCGCAGCCGCAAATGGGAAGTCGCAGCTATGAAGTTCATCAGCTCTAGGCAAGTCGCGGGGGCAACGAAATCGTCGTAGCTGTGACTCTGCTGAAAAGGATAAAAAATCTTACTATTGGAAAAGTTGTCAACTGCATTTAATTTATTTAATGAGGAAAAATGACTCTTTCATGTAGGGCTATAAATATAAGTTGGTGGGAAGCTTAAAAATAAAAGAACAACCATTGAGATCCATTCATTAAGCTATTACACCAAATCATTCATATTTATGGCTTAAAGAGCTAAATTTGTTGTAAATCTTTGAGGTTGTTAAGACTCATTGATTATTGAGAGTTGGGGAAAAAGCTAAAGGGGATTTTCTTCTTCTCATTTCTTGTATTTCTTAATGGTATAAGTGTGAGCCTTAGTAAAACACTTGTATAGTTCTAAGTGTGAGCCTTTGAGATAACACTTGTAAAGGTTTGAAGTGTGAGCCTATGAAAACACTTTGTATGGTTTGAGTGTGAGCGTAAATACTTGGGTTTGATCTTGCACCTGCAAAAGGATTAAGTGAAATACTCAAGTGTGATCTTGAGGAATGGATGTAGGTAAAGAGTTTGTCGAACCACTATAAAATCTTGTGTCTCAATTTTTCTCTTTTCTTTCTTTACAATAATTTTTATTTGGTTTTAATTTTTAAACACCAACCAATTCACCCCCTCTTGGTTTCCAAAGGGACATTCAGTTATCTCCTAATATACTCAAAGAGAGTCATTTGATCAATGCTACTCACAATCCAGAGGTTCATATTCGTAACTGATAGTGGACAAAGAGTCCATGTAGTGATACATGCAATGCAAAGTCATATTTAAATTTAAAAGCCAAGTGAGTGGTTCTTTGAAAAATCTATTTTTTCAAACCATATAGTAGTCTTTTTTTTTTAATTTGAAAATGACAAGTCCCCAGTGAAGTCATCAACTGTGAGGCCTTACCGGAGCGGTGCTCAGTCCGCTCGAGGAATAAGAACACTCATTCAGGGGCTCGATCCCACGTGCGAGCATCTGTTGCTTTTTTGTTCTAAAAGATTGACTGTGATGAATGATTTTCTGTTTGTCATGTTTTCTATTTTCAAATAAGTTTTGAGGAGTCGCCACCTTAATTTATTTTTTTAATGAGAAATATAAGGTAAAAACCCAAAAATTGACTCCAGTTAATGGCACAAGGATAAAATGCATTATACCTTTGAATTGAGTTGGATTCGGGGACAAGGTTTTCATTTTAAGAAACTTGGACTTAGCTTTTAATTAATTCTGACTTATAATATGGTTAATTCAATTGCATGACATTTAATGGATGATATTTATATGGATGCAAAGCAATAAATAAATCAAACATTCAAAGTGATAAAGAAATTAAAGCAATTTTCATATTTAAGAGTTGAGCATATTAACTCTAACCCTTTTGGGTTCTCAAAAACACCCAAATTGGAGATATTAACTCCAGCCCTTATGGGTTATAGGTTAATATGTAATACCCTAGAAAAGTCTACCATGATTTTGTGATTAATGTTCTCAGTATATGGTTTGAAATCATCGAAATGACTAAAGATAATTTTAGAAACTTAGAGCGAAAATGAAATACTTTTCATGAAATTGTCGGTGTCAATATCGCTGCCGCAAAAATAGCAGCCCGGTCGACAGATGAATTTCTGATTCTGACTAAGGGTAAATGATTATGTATATTCATGTGTAAATACAATAAAATGAAAAAGGCGTAAAATGTTTGGGAACACTGAAATAGTAAGTGATGGCAAAACCATAAATAAATGGAACTTTAGGGGTATAATGGAATTTGGACTGTCTAAGTTTCAGAACGGCTCGGAAACTATTTTTATTATATAGTATAAATAAAAATAAGATGTTTGAATATTCACTTTGAAATCCAAATCCCGACAAAATTGTCAAAATAAATTATAGAAGGAAATGTGGTAAAAGCATAATTTAAGAAAAGTTAAAGGACCAAAGTGAAATTTGCCAAATGTGACTTACTATAAAAGCTTGCCTTAGAAATTTTTTGGCTATTTCTTCCTCTCTTTTTGTCCGAAATTTCTTCTTCCATTTTCCTTCAATTTTGTTGAGGAAAATCCATGAAAACTTGAAACAAACTACATATTTGCTATCCTCCATCCATTTGGTACCTTGGAAATTAAAAAAATTCAAGAAACAAACAACTTGGGGATTTTGTCCATTTCATCATTTTGAGGTAAAATTATATTTTGTTTGATTTTATGATTGATTTAGGTTTATTAGATGTTAGTTAGATTGGGTAATATGTTTAATTGCATCAATTGATGCATATAGCATTTTTCCCAAATTTTCAAATCCTAAACCTAAGTTGTATGACTTGGATAGGTGAAATTGAGTTAGTATATGTACATTGAGTGAAGAATATGTTAATTAGAAGTTAATTGATGAGTATTTTATGGTTAAAATTGTTGTAGAAAATCATTTGGAGGAAAGTTGCCACTTTTGCCTACTTTGAAGAATTGGAGGCAAATCAATTTTGGTGGCTAATTTGAAGTGTTAGGTGAGTCTTTTATGTATCATTTAACATGCATCAAGTGTTAAAATGTCAATTGGAAACTTCCTCCAAAATTCCATGTTTGGCCGAAATCCTAATTGGCATTTTTACCTATGTTTTTGCCTTGTTTTCCTTTGGTTTTCTAAGCCAATTTGATCCATTTACTGTTGTTTATTGTTGTGTATATAATGCCTATGGAAATGCCTATAATGTTTATTGTTATTGATAATTGGGGTAATGTTGGAGTTGCCCCCAAACCTTGTCAAATTGGCCATCCAAAGTTGCCCACCAGGTGTTTGTCAAAATGCCTAGCTCAAAAATCCATTACCAACCATTTGAATACCATTGTCGCCAACAATAATGGCATGCTAATTGCATCAACTTTTTGCTCATAAATTTCCAACTTATGTTTTGTCCCATTGTTGGTTGATAAACCTTTGATCATTGTATAATCAATTGTTATTGCTATTCCATTGATTCTATTGGTCATTGAATTGATTGATGATGAGTTATTGATACTTGGTGATGCCATTATTATGCAATAGTATCTATTGATGTGTTTCTTATTTCTATTGATTCCAATGTGATTTGATAGAGCTTCCACCCCGAAAGGGTAGTGAGTACATACTATTGGCATTGTACACAATATATTGTTATTATGCCCTAGATGGGAAGGGTTATTAGTCCTAGTCATAAGACCTTATCCGTCCTATGTTTATTGATATGAAATTGATATATGTTTCACACATATTCTATGCATTTCATGGCTCTATATTTGTCTTATCCATGCGATATACTCTCCATTGATATGATTGTTGATTCTCAGTCATATTTTGTACTTGATTCTGTATCCAAAGATTTTTTAGCAGATTGATTTATTTATCTCATTTGCCTATTGTTTATTGATATTCCATTCCTATTTATTGGTCGATGCATATTAGATTCACTGATTATCATATATACTCACCCTCTCACTATTTCCCATCTCCAGGTACAGAGTAAGAGGCAGATTCCTTGCTTTTATTCCTCCAAGGAATTCTGCAGTCTGATAAAGACAGTGTAATTAATTTAAACACTATATCTTTATATATGTGTATTAGATGCTCCATGGGTATTGTATAATGGTATAGACATATTGTATATATATGTGTATGATATATTTTGGAGTATAAATGTAAATATGTTTATGATGATGATACTTACAGAAAGATACAGAATGAATGACAGAGCAATAGAATGAATAGTGCTTATGTGAGTATATGACTATAGGTTGATATGCATAGTATGTGATTTTATAAATGTGTTGATGGGTTCTACGGGTGCCAATTGCCTCTGGCATCTCCCACACCCTAGGACCGTCGCGCTTTGAAAATGGGTGGTGACAGAGGTGGTATCAGAGCTCTAGGTTACAAATATCAGAGCATAGGTTACAGAGGAATAGTAACTAAGTAAAATATGGGTAGAGTTAAGTGAACCATGGAGCATAGAAATTCATGTATCGTCTTTGTTGTATTCGTCAAGTATGTATGAGTATTTTGCGCTTCTGTAATGTGTTGAGTATATTGTTCTATTTTTTGACAATTTTACAGAGATGTCTGATGACAAAGATAGGGATACTAGAGAGGCAGATGTAGCCTCTAATGAGTCCCTAGTCAAAGAATTTTCTATTTCTAAGGGATTGTCTAGATCCCGATGGACTACAAAGGAGACAGAGAGGAATGATGACCCCTGGAGGATGGAGATGACAAGAGGAATGATGGATTTGCATCAGGAACTAGCAGATTTGAGGCAGGAATGATAGAATATATCGCCACCTCTAGCACCAGCAGTAGTGCCACCCCCTGTTGCACCTGTTGCTCCAGTTCTTGTACAGCCAGCTGTGGTTCTTGGAGAGCCTATTGTACAGGGAGCCCACCGAGTTATTGAAGAGGGCGGAGTTTCTATGTTTAGATTTCTAAAGCTAAATCTGTCAGAGTTTAGAGGCGACAGAGGTGATGAGCCGAATGATTTTTTTGAGCAGGTTGAGAAGGTAGTTAGGAGACTACCTTATTTTGACATCAAGGCAGTGGAGCTAATGGGTTTATTGCTGAAGGGGAAAGCCTGGACATGGTTTTCTCAACAGATGGAGCCCAGATTGTATGGTGATCATCCTCCTATTTGGGTTGAGTTCAGACAGGGATTGATTGATAAGTTCCTGACATAAGGGGTGAAGACCATGAATTTGATACAGTTTGAGCAGCTCAAGCAGGGCAGTAGGTTAGTTGACGAGTATGCTGAGGATTTTATCATATTGAGTAGATATGCTACCTAGATTGCTCCTATTGAGGCAGATTTTATTAGCCAGTTCAGGAGGGGTTTGCATGCCTAATTACATAATGCCCTACTGGCTACTGAGTTCACATCTCTGACTACCATCATTGATAAAGCTAATCAAATGGAAGAGAAATACAAGTCAGAGAGAGAAGATAGATCAAAAGAGGAAGGCAGGATCGAGATCACAGGGTAGGAGGGGGGAGAGCAGCTCCCAGACTAGACAGATTGAGCAAGTACCTAGGTTTGATCAAAGACCTTCGTCTGGCAGTCAGAGGAGGAGGACACAGAGTAGGGGACCTCCAGTGCAATCTGCACCTGTTTATTCTCAAGGTTCTTCTAGTCCTGCTACACAGATGTCCAATATGCCTACTTGTGGTTTTTGTGGTAGAAGGCATGGAGGGGAGTGTCGACGATAGTTAGGCGATTGCCTGAAATATGGGTAACATGGTCATTTTATCAGCAGATGTCCCTTGTGGGGTGATCAATAGCCATCTACTATAGTTTCTCAGCCCACTGTTCAGATCAGTCAAAATGTTGCCAGAGAGGCTCCCGGTAGGGGTAGAGGCAGAGGATAAGCACCAAGCAGTAGTCAAGCCCCAGCAGGTAGAGGTTAGGGGTGAGTTTTTGCTGTGAACACTCAGGAGGCACAGAGATATGACAATGTGGTCACAAGTAATATTTTGATACATAATAAGATTGTTGATGCTTTGTTTGACTCTAGTGCTACATATTCATTTGTTTCACCTCAATTTGCACCTAAGTTAAATAAAGATAGAGAATTGTTGAGTATGCCTCTAGTGATAGCTACACCTATAGGAGAGAGTATAGAAGTGGATTATTATTACCCTGATTGTGTGATTGAAATAGATGATAATATTTTGCGTGCTGATTTGATTGAACTACCTGTGTTAGAGCTTGATGTGATCCTTGGTATGGATTCGCTAACGACACATCGAGTAGTTATTAACTGTTATAAGAAGAGGGTTAAATTTCAGCCTGAGGGGCAGCCTGAATTTGAATTCCTGGGTGATCAACGGGAGTTTGGAATCAGTTTTGTTTCTGTTATCCATGCTAGAAGGATGATAGGGAAAGGTTATTCAGCGTACCTGGCTCATGTGATTGATGTGCAGAAGATTTCTATAGATATTGATCAGATACCATTAGTTCAGGAATTATTTGATGTCTTCCTTGAAGAATTACCAGGATTGGCCCCAAATAGTGACATAGAGTTTGAGATTGAGGTTTATTTAGGCACCAATCCTATACCCATTCCTCCGTACAGAATGGCAATAGCAGAGTTGAAAGAATTAAAGGTGAAATTGCAGGAGTTATTGGATAGAGGATGTCACAGCCCAACTTAAGAGCCATGACGGTCCTAGGGTACGGGTGATGCTTATGCTACCAATACCACGAAGAACCCATAAATAAAACTATATGGCATGCATAAACAAATAAGCTTAATATAGCTTAAGCAATACAAATAAAAACGGGCAGCATCTCCTCTATTTAAGGAGCATGCCCTGGCTAAAAACATATAATATAACACTTCTATAA
>CANXYC010734249.1:0-12501 GCA_948193065.1 Aleurites moluccanus
TTTTCTGTAAAACTCAAAGTGTTTTGAAAAAAAAAAATTATGTCATAAAAATGATTAAATGAAATGAAAGCATGTAACTTGGGTTCTTCGTGGTACTGGTTATGTGAATTATTCCCGTACCCTAGGACCGTCACAGCCCTATAGTGTGAGATGTGACAGTACCTCTATCTGAGATAATTGAAACTGGAACTTCATGAAGTTTGACAATCTCATCCACATAAATTTGGGCATACTGAGAAGCTCCATAAGTTGTCTTGACTGGAAAGAAATGTGCTGACTTGGTTATCGTATCCACAATGACCCATATTGAGTCATAGCCCTTAAAAGTTCTTGGCAATCCAACCACAAAATCCATAGTCACCCTCTCCCATTTCCATTCTGGCAATGGCAACTCTTGGAGTAACCCCGATGGTTTTTGATGCTCAAACATGACTTGTTGACAGGTTAGACATTTGGCTACATATTCTATGACATCGCTTTTCATTCCACTCCACCAATATGAATTTTTAATATCATGGTACATCTTCGTTGCACCAGGATACACATTATACTTGGCATGATGTGCTTCCTTAAGAATCATGTCCCTCAAATTGTCAACTGCTGGAACACATAGCTTGCTACCATGCCTCAACATGCCATCATCCACATTAAATCCTGGAGCTTTTTCTGACCTTACATCATTCTTTATCTTCACCAACTAAGGGTCTTTGTCTTGAGCTTCTCTAATTTGGTTAATGAGAAGTGGCTTGACTTGGAAATTTACCAACAGCACTCATGAATCTGACAATTCCAAGTTGATCCCCATATAATGCAATCTTTGCACTTCCCTCACTAAAGGTCTTCTACTCACTTGAACATAGGCTAAGATCCCCAAGGACTTCCTACTTAATGCATCAGCCACAACATTGGCTTTCCCTGGATGATATAATATTTCACAGCCACAATCCTTAAGCAATTCAATCCACCTTTTCTGCTTAAGGTTAAGATCTTTCTGCTAGAATATATACTTCAAACTCTTATGATCTGTGAAAATTTCACACTTCTCACCATACAGATAGTGTCTCCAGATCTTCAATGCAAACACCACTGCAGCCATCTCAAGATTATAAGTTGGATAATTCATCTTATGCTTCCTCAATTGCCTCAAAGCATAAGCTATCATTCTTCCCTGCTGCATAAGCACACAACTAAGCCCTACTCTTGATGCATCACAATACACCAAATATCCTCCTTCACAAGATGGCAAAGCTAAGACAGGCGCCGTGGTGAGACAAGTCTTTAACTTTTGAAAGCTCTCTTCACATGCATCCGACCAGAGAAATTTAACTTGCTTCTGGGTAAGCTTGCTCAAAGGAGCTACAATCTTGGAGAAGTGTTGAACGAATCTCCTGTATTAGCCAGCCAAACCCAAGAAACTTCTAACTTCTGAAACATTCATGGCTCTAAGCCAACTAAGAATTGCATCAACCTTTCTAGGATCAACTTCAATCCCTTAATTTCTCACTATATGCCCCAGAAAACCCACACTCTCAAGCTAGAATTCACACTTCAAAAATTTGGCAAATAGCCGATGCTCTCTCAAAGTCTGCAACACCACTGTAAGGTGTTCCTCATGTTCTTTTTTACTCTTGGAATACACAAGAATGCCATCAATAAAAACAATGACAAACTTATCCAAGAATGGCCTGAACACCCTATTCATCAAATCCATGAATGCAGCTAGTGCGTTAGTCAATCCAAACGACAACACCAAGAACTCATAGTGTCCATATCAGGTTCGGAAAGCCATCTTTGATACATCCTCATTCCGAATTCTCAACTGATGGTACCCCAACCTCAAGTCTATCTTGGAGAAATGACTTGCACTTTGCAATTGATCAAATAAATCATCTATTCTTAGCAAGGGATATTTATTCTTGATAGTTACCTTGTTGAGCTGCCTGTAATATATGCATAGCCTAATAGAACCACCCTTCTTCTTCACAAAGAGTACAGGTGCACCCCACGGTGAACTACTGGGTCTAATGAATCCCTTGTCAAGCAAATCTTGCAATTGAGTCTTCAATTCTTTCAGCTCAATAGGTGCCATATGGTAGGGAGGAATAGAAATCGGACTCATGCTAGGTAGCAACTCTATACCAAACTCTATCTCTCTATCCGATGGCAAACCAGGCAATTATTCAAAAAATACATCCGGAAACTCATTGACTATTGGAATTTGTTCCATGCCTTTCACCTCCTTGCTAGTATCCCGGACATAAGCCAAATACCCTTGGCAACCCTTTCTCAACAATCTTTTTGCCCCAATGGCAGATATTATATTGTAGGGTACTTCACTCCACTCCCCTTGAAATTCAAATTCCTCACCCAAAGGTGGCTTAAAGATTAGCTTCTTCCCATTACAATCTATAATGGCATAGCTCTTGGACAACCAATCCATGCTCAAAATCACATCAAACTCTAAAACAGGCAATTCAATCAAATCCACATTCAAGCTCTTGCCACATATGCTAACCACACAGGATGGATAGGAGTTCTGGACTTCAATCTCTTCTTCTAAAGGAGTTGAAACAACCAATACACTTTCAAGCAATTTACAAGGCACATGCAACTTCTTAGTAAAACACGATGACATAAAGTAATGTGTAGCTCCCGAATCAAACAATACTGTAGCATTCAAAGCTTGAATTGGAAGAATACTTGTAACCACTGTGTTGGATGTTGGAGCTTCATGCTGTGCCAAGGCTAAAACTCTCCCTCTGCCTCTACCCATAGGAGTTGATCCAGAAGCCTGAGCCTCGTGCTGACCAGATCCTCTGCCAGCCTCAACAGTCCTGCCCAAAATACCTCTGCCTCCTATTGGCTGCTGACTAATCCTCCTCTCTCTACTCATCTGTACTGTAGCCTAAAAAGCCTGAGGACTACTTCCAAAAGGTGGTTGTGGACAATTCTTGAGAAAGTGACTTTCCTGTCCACATCTGAAACAATCTCTTGATGCATAATGACAAGGGCCACTGTGAAATTTGCCATATGCAGGACACAGAGGTTTAGGAGCCCTGGGTGATGCAAAGCTAGCTGAACTATGGCTCATCTGAGAAGTAGGTCCAGGAGTAGTCCAACTCTACTATGGTCTCCCTGAAGATCCTCTATACCCACTTTTAGGAACTGACTGATGAGCCATTACCATAGTCTTCATCCCACTGTCTGGTCTGGAAGAACTATCAGCCTTGAACTTCTTCTTTTCAACCCTCTCTGATCTAGCTTCCATTTCCCTATTTTCAACTATCCTAGATTGTCTACCAGCTTAGAATATAAATCAAATTCCATAGCAGCTAGAAGTTTAAACAATGGAGCCATTAACCCTCAGCAAAATCGCTGAATCCGTGCCGCTTCTGTAGGCACCAAAGCAGGAGCAAATTTACTAAGCTGACTGAATCTCCTGGCGTACTCTGAGATGCTCATGCCAGGGGTCTGAACCAATCTCTCAAACTCCAGGGACTTAGCTTCCCTCACACTCTCAGGAAGAAATTCACTCAGCACTAATTTTCTGAATCTCTCCCATGATAGATCCTCATTTTCCCGAAGCATACCAGAGATGCTTATTTTGAACCAATCTTTTGCTTCAACCTTCATCAAATAACCCACAAACTCTATAGCTCTTCTGTCAGGAATCCACATAATCTAAACTTTCTCTTCAATTTCCTCCAGGAAATCTGTAGGATCCACTTCACCCTTATATTCTGAGGGCTTAAGCTTCAAAAACCTTTCAAATGATACCTCTTCTTCTTGTCGCACTATAGGTGGTGGAACTACTGGAGGAACAGAGATTTTTGGAACTTGCACTTGAGGTACCTGCTACTGCCTTTGCTGAGTAATAAACTTAGCTATCATTGCATAGTTTCTCTGCAGTTGGTCCAACTGCTGTGCCATATGAGTCACATCCACTGGTGGTATAGGAAAAACCTCATCTCATCCTTTACCACCTACTGAACCCCCTTCAGAAGGTAAATCCCGCCTAGGACGGCCTCGACCTCATCCTCTCCCACAACACGGAGGCATCTCAATGCTGATAAGAAGAACAAACATTATCAGACTCACTACGCATACTTAACGCAGATATAAATACCAAAGGAAGACACAATTGGACGAGACACAAATCCTATGCTCCGTAGTTATCTTAATTAATACTTACACTAGTGCTCATGCATCTCTATCTATCTTCTATGATAAGGATTACAAACCTATAGCTCTGATACCACCTCTATCACACCCAAACTCCAGTGGTGCGACGGTCCTAAGGCAAGAGTAGGCTTAAGGCCACCATAAACCCATAGAACTCACATATCCTGGATCTCATACACAATTATATCAATTGTAAATGTCATATAATATCATTTTCATAATCCATATAAGCATAATTCATTTCTTTACTATATCATTTCATAATTCCCCCTTGTTCCTTACTGATTAAAAGATGTATCCCATATCAATAAGGAACAAGGGTAACCCAAAAATAACAAATTAATACATCAAAATATTATCATCCCTAATGACTAACTACGAAGCTCTAGAGTATACTCCCGATACACATTGAACCATAATAGCATACAATGATTATATAAAATATCTCAAAATTATTACAATAAAGGATTTTTGGAAGAATGGGTCAAGAAGCTTGATCTTCTCTATTAGCTTCTTCATGAGCTACACTATCACCTGAAATCCACAAAAGAGGAGTGAGCCTTCAACACAGTAAGATATGAACATGTATTAAGAAAGAAATATATATATATATATATATATCGAAGGGAAATATCAATTCAAAGGACATGCATAAGAATGATCATATGGTTAGGCTTACAAGGAACAAAAGTGCTCACAATCGAATAGCACTATCAAATAACATGGTAGAACTATAAAGTGCATCAGTAGCCATGCTACCTATCACAATAGAGAGCAGTGGTAGTCCTTGCTACCTTATCGCAAACGCATGCTTGGCCATGCATACGCCTAGAGCTCATGGTCCCTTTTAGGTGGAACACTGGTACAAATCCCTACCAGCTAGGTTCCCAAAGTGCACGATAGACCAATGAATTTACTCTCATTGGGAAGAGCATTTTTTCCATAGGGTCATATGGTTTCATCTCACAAGAAACATATTGGTCACAAGACCATTAACATATATCATAATTTCATCAAATTTAACAAGTAAGAATCATGTGAACTTGATCCAAAAAGATTGACCAAGTCACTTACAATATATATGCATATACATGGTAATCTCATAAACAATTGATAAATTTCGATTTTAGAATGTCATAAAATCATAAATTAATAGTTCAATAATATAACATCAAGTATACAAGAATTGCATAGTTTAGCATTATGAATATTCGGTCATATCATCTCAAGAAATAATAAACAAATACAATGTTCATACTTACCTCAACATAATTTATCCTTAAATTTCCCTTTAACAGTTTGCCAATAATAAGCTCCTCAATTTCCTTGATTTTCTCCTCCTAAGAATTTCCCCAAATATTAAAAAATTAGGATTTTCCTTAATCAATAATATTCAACATGATTCCTTAATAAGTAACTATCTTAAATTCTCTATTCTTAATTCCCAACATCAATTTAATTAATCTCTTAAAGAAAAATCTGCATTTAATTCGGATTTACTGTTCACGTCACTATTCATGACAAACCATTAATTTTGATTCTCCAACATTAATTACAATGTATAATCTCAAAATGCTTGCAATAAATTCTATATACCTATAATGGATTATTCTAACCAATAGACTTTATTAATCTAAAAGAAAATAACCTTGGAAGAAAATTTACCTTATTTCTCCAACACTGAAATTCCTAAGGTATTCTGCTCAAATCTGACAATTTTTGTCTTGATATATGCTAATCTAGAGTTCTAATGCATTAATGTTGAGTATTAATGCCTTAGAAAAATAAATGGGACTGATATGAGAAAAGACTGAAGAATAAAGAAGAAAGAAGGAAGAAAAATCATGGAAAAACGCTACTGGATGCTGGGTTAAATAGGCCACTGCCCAAAATCCCTCTCGCCAGCTCACCTCGCCAATCAGACTCTGCAATGCTACCTTGCAATTTCCAGTTCGCACTTCTCAGCTCGCCAATCCAACTTCGTATATGCCACCTCGTGTATGCTACCTTGCCAAATTCTCCTCGCAAACTCCTCCTCACATATGTCGCCTCACACATGTTGCCTCGGTAATGCCTCTTCGCATAATTCCACCTCGCCTATTCCTCTTCGCCAAACATTACTCGCAAACTTGCCACTTTGCACATTCCCTCTTTCGCCATACCTTGTATGCGAACTACCACTTCTCACATTCCCTCTACGCATAAGCCTCTTTGCTAAACTCTGCTCACGAACTGCCACTTCGCATAATGCCTCTTCGCATAAGCCTCTTCGCCAAACTCTGCTTGTGAACTGCCACTTTGCATAATGCCTCTTCGCATAAGCCTCTTCGCCAAACTCTCCTCGCACATGCCACCTCGCATATGCCTCATCGCTAATTGCTATCTCAACAATCTCACCTCGCCACTTCATTTGCTCGCATTACCGGCTTGCAAATGCCACCTCGCATTTGCTGGCTCGCTAACACCAAAACTTTGCTGAGTTGAAACCATTCCTGGACAACTTACACTTAACCATCTCGCAAATGAGCTACAAACATCCAAACTTCCTGATTCATTTTGGCACTTAAAATAGACATACAGAGGCTCGACATATTCAAAATTCAAATAAAAAAGGCAACTACACAGACCATGGTGACTCTCCAAATGTCACCCAGAATGATTGCCCCAAAATTCATCCGAACAGACCTGATAATTTTCATTCTCCACTGAGATATACTTATCCAAAATTCTGAAATTTTATAGCCAACAACACAACATATAAAGAAACATTTTTTATGTTTACACTTTTGGCTCAAACTGTCTCAGTCATTCCCAGAAATTTCAAACATACACTGATTTCTTGCAGAAATACTAAACCAGACCAGTCCTGCTCAAAGAGGCATAACTCCTCTCACACATAGAATTTTACCAAGAAATTATACAGAATTGAAGATAAGACATAAATCCACAACTTTTATGTTTTACACTTTACCAAATTATCTCTTTAAGATCAAGCAATTAGCCTGACAAATCCTGCAATTGTAACTAGAAATTTCTGGATTCTCAAACAATCATATTTGCAATAAATTAATTTTTCAAACATACAATTTAATTAAAATAATATAATTTGCAGATATTACAAAGTAATAATAACTATTGATGGAATGATAAAATACATATCATGAACCATAATGCATATAATATAACAGGAATGAGTTATTTGTAACATATCATACATAATACTGTACTGTTACTTCACTTCACTTCCTTCACATTTCCACCCAATCATACCATTTCCAACCAATCACACCATGGAATAGAGAATTTCACCCTCTCTAGCAAGGGTTAGAGCATATATACTTATATTTGTGTACACAGCCGATGAATTACTCACTACACCATCGAAGTAGTCCTGTTATAATATATTATATGCAAATGTCTCATATAGTATGAATATATCAATATTAAGTCTCAAATATGACTTTAATGGTGCTACATAATATCATAAAGATCAAAGGAGCAATATAGTTGAGTATAAAATTTTTGGTATCCGAGGCCCAGTTGCGCCAGTGCAACTGACACCCCTAAATTACGGGTCCGTTTCTCATTTTTCAGGCACTTTCTGGTTTGCCTTGAAATCAATATTTCCATGGCATTTTATTTATACAAATAACAAATACATATATATAATAAGCAATTGGGATTGATTTGGCATTAAAAAGCCTTTCATAACAAATTATATACATAGTCAAAGTTTAGGTCAATTTTAGACATTTCGGAGGCTCTATTGTAGGTCATTTTGGCCAAACTGCCCAAAAATGGATCATCAATGGTTTTCAAGCAAGGATATCATGTCATATGTATAAATGCATGACTTACAAATGAATAATTAATGAATCATATATATAGACTCACCTCAGACAAAAACTCCAATATTTCCTAGTAGACCTAATTGGCCCGTGACTTGCCGTCCGTGGCCCTTGCTTGGAAACTTTCCCCTATAATAATAAAATCACTCATGTAAGACTTATACCCAATACATTTCACATCAAACATATATCAAAGCATATCAACATGCATAAACACATGTACTATACACCAAAGACCCTATATCACACATTTGACACTTTCCATTCCTTTATGCATCGAATGCAATTCTATAACTACATTTCATTCTTATTTAACATGTTCATCACTAAAATACCAAATTAAGAACTTATAAATACTTAGTTCATCTTATCATATCAAACATGCACCAATTTTCAAATATGTCTTTTAAGCACAAATATCAATCAACCTTTCCATATTTGAACTTATACATTTTCATTATTTATGCCATTAAATTACATTCAAACCTTACTTCTTCAATTTTATTAGCCTAACACCTTAATCTAACAAAATCCATATGGTTTCATCTAAATGGAAATCATTCCATTCATCCATTTTTCAACATCAATCAATCATATAACATATATATATATTAAATGCGTAACATTCTTTCAGATAAACCTATTAAACATCAAAGCACCAAACCACCATTCAAGCCATACACATTCGGCCAAAATGAAGTTTCATCCAAATGATTTTCTTTCCATAAAATAACCACTAATTCATGTTAAACACATCAAATACACGTCATTCAAGCCTTTAAACCTATCAAACACCAAAATACAACACCATCACACAAGCACCTCACATTTGGCCAAGACAAAGTTCCATTCAAATGGATTCGTTTCCATCATTCAACTATTAATTCATGTCATACACATCAAATACAACTCATTTGAACCAAAAGATTCATCAAAATCATACTTTGATTCATATTTCTTCCTATTAGGGTTTCATTCCAATTTTTAATTTTTCTTCCAACCAAAACATGTTTTGGATACGAAATATTATCAAAGAACATCTTAACAACATAATTAAACCAAAAGAATGGTAAAATCAATCACTTATCAAAAGTTATTCAAAAACTTCAAAGCATTGATTCTTTGCTTTTTCTTGTTTTTCCTTAGAATCTAAAGCTATATCTGTGTTTATAATGGTGGAATTAACTCGTTTCTATCAAAAAATGACAGAAAACAACAATCTTTGGCAAAGATAAAGGTTGGCCAAAACTTAGCAATGGAGGAGAGAGAAATTTTGGTTGGTAATTTGATAAGGAAGATGAAGAGGTTGTAAAAATCAACCTAAACATCAAAGGCATGATCTTATACATTAGGTTTATGATATAAATGGTGAAACCTAGCAATCCAACCATTCATTTCTTCATCATTTCATCCAATGGTTAGATTTAGATAAGCCTAAAATGATACCATAAGCTTTCATTTACCATATAAGTCCATATTTCAAAGGAAAAGACTAAATTGCCCTTAGTTCAAATGAAATCCCTAAATTGAGCAGCTTTACCCGGAATTATTTTCTACCGGGTTTAATTCTCCAACAAAACTTTAAATAAATAAAATATCCTCATTTTCATGTCCTAATATCCTTTTCTACCTTTAAATATCATGTTAATTTCCATAAAACTTGAAGGGTTGTGAAATTACCATTTGGCCCCCAGTTCACCAAAAATTCAATTTTTCTCGATTTCTTCCTAATAGCCTTTAAATCACTTTTACACGTATAATACTTCCTAAAACATGCATATACATTTAATTCAAGCATAAACATGCATTAACACACAACTTTCAAACAAGGAAAGAATCTCCTAAGTTTACCCTTTATAATCCAGGTTCTAAGGTTTAACTGAAGTGTTACATTATCATTTCAACCATTAACTCGTTTCCTATGAGCATATTCCCTAAACTTCAATAATCAATAACTTAATATTAATTTACTTAGGTTTGAACTTCAATAATCAGTTATGTATACCATTATAGGAACTATTAGTATATCATTTACTTCTCATTTTACTTAATTGATATAACGTGTACTTATTCTTTTATTACAATCATATTCTTAAACCTTTTCACTATTCTATGCCTCAATAGCTTCATAGTCTCTATTATTTAGAATCATCCATCATACTTACTCATCATCATTGCATTCATTCTATCATTCACTTAAAGTTGATTTTACTTTCACTAACAATTCACTACAATATTCATTCATTATTTATTAAAGTTAATGATACATAATCTATTAGTAGTCTATTATCAATATAGCTGATATTAACATAGTCAATATCAATTTATCATATATTGATTCAATCTTTACGTTAATCTTTTTTAGCTACATTCAATTCTCTTTCCTTTTCAATTTACTACCACTTTTATAAATTTTCAATAAACACTTCTTTCTATCTTACACAGTAAATTTATACACACATATATATTACTAGAAGTTGAAAATTATAACGGATAATGCTAATAGTTATATTAACAGATAACTTCAAATGACGAGACAGAATCCTATGCTCCATGGTACACTTATTAACTCATTGATACCTATGACACATATTCTAAACCATTAGCTCTGATACCACCTCTTTCACAATCCACTTTTGGGCCGCGAGGGTCCTATGGTATCGGTAGACCTAAGGTCATTGGAAACCCATAGAACTAATGAACAATCCATTTATCAATCATTCAATCAATATTATCAAATTCATCAATGCTTAATCCCAATTATTACTTTTAAATTTTTTAGAAAATTTGCCAGAGCTTCCTTTGAAATTTTAATGTTATTCCAGACCCAAAATCGGGTCTTACATAAATTACACAGTCTACATTAAAATTATTTTTACACTCCCAATAATTTTCCATCCTTATACCCTCAACTTCACAGTTCAATAAACATATATGACACTTCTAAATCTCTTGTAAAACATATGAATTTTATTTTATTATATTTCAGTATCACTGTCTTGTATCAATCATTAAGCATTACACATTGCAATTTGAATGCCACTGAAACATCAGTTATTTCACTATTTATACATCATTATAGTACTTGATTACCTAATTACACTCAATACAATGGAGCTCAATGAGTTGACACTTATGACTTTTAGAAAATAAAATTCTACCTCGATGAACTTGACATTCCAAGTCGGAGAAAAAATTGACTTGGAATCAACTTCCTCTATCTCATCCCTATCAAAATTATAAATAACTATTTGGTGAGTATAAAATACTCAGTGTGCATGTATACATCATTAAATATGAGATATAAACATATAATAACAAAAATGGTCAATGGTAGTCAAGTGTCAATAAATACGATGAAGAACATCAGTATATTCAATTTGCTTGTCAAAGATTAATTAATTTGCATACCAAATATCTTTGGAAGTTTGGAACAGGTAACAATCAAATCGATAATAAACAATAATTGATGAAAGAATGGTCATCAATGGTAAGCAATAAGATATAAGCTTGGAATCAATGAACAGGTAAATAATACTCGCATCATGTAGATAAGATAGATAAAGGACCATAAAACACATAAAGTATGTGTAATCACACAATCAATCTCATATCATGTACATAAGGCTGATCAGGCCCTATTGCTAGGACAGTTAACCCTTTCCAGCTAGGGTTCAATGTAAATCAATGTGCATATTACCGACGGTATGTACCCACTACCCCGTTGGTGAGGCAGCTGTATCAAATCCACATGTAAAATAGGCCAATGAAAATCAATAACAATATCAATATTCATTAGGGACATTACGGTACAATGGCTTTCGATCGATAAATATGGGTTTACTTGTCAATACATTTCATTAATCATGTATGGGTTTCTTTATTTGAAACAAAGATAGCAATTAACAATAAATATCATGATTAAACAATTGGTGTGCATACTTTTAGAAGCAATTCGGGTGCATAGTCAATCAAGCATAATAGGCATTTCAATATTAATAACAATCAATGGATATGGTGATTTCAATCTTAAGAATGATCAAAGGATGATCAACAATAGCAATGTGGCACTTAACCAAGAAAGAAACATGTTCATTAGGTCAATAAATCAAAACATGGGTATGTATGATGATGTATATATTACTCACCTTACTAATATCTTGAACATTTCCCTTTTTCTTTATCCTTGATTCTTTGCCTTATCTCTTATGGTACCCATCACATCTCTTATTCATTCTTGATTCTACATATCCAATTAATTTCCATTTAGATACTATTTAATATAAATTTACATTACTTATAGCTATATTATAGAAAATTACTCAAATTTCTAAGTTACTAGAGTTTTTCTGTGTAAAATTCTTTATTAGCAGCATGTGTGTAACACCCTAGCTTAAAGGCTTAGAACATAAGCTTAAAGGGGTAAACCTAAGGGGTTTTTCATTTATTTATATGTTATGTATGATGCATG
>CANXYC010734398.1:0-58239 GCA_948193065.1 Aleurites moluccanus
AAAAATCCAAGAGGAATTACATTGCTGCAGAGAATGGGAATTGGGTGTATCTTACATGTGATTATACTGGTCACAGCTTTCTTAGCTGAAAGGAAGAGACTTGGTATTGCTAGGGAACATAACATTGTTAAGAAGGATGAGATAGTTCCTCTAAGTATTTTTATTCTCCTTCCTCAATTTGCTTTAATGGGGGTTGCTGATACTTTCGTGGAAGTTGCAAAGATGGAGTTTTTCTATGATCAAGCACCAGAAGGAATGAAGAGCTTGGGGACTTCATATTTTACTAGCAGTTTTGGAATTGGGAATTTTCTGAGTAGTTTTCTGCTAAAAACAGTTGCTAATATTACTAAGAAGAATGGTCAAGGGTGGATTCTGAATAATCTGAACATCTCTCACTTGGACTATTATTATGCATTCTTGGCTGTGTTAATGATAGTTAATTTGCTAATCTTTTTAGTTGTGGCTAAGTTCTTTGTTTACAATATCGATGTGCATTACAAAAAAGATTTGCAGGAAGCCATTGAAGCTTCACCAGACAAGGTTCATAATCCAGGACAATAAGGAAGAGTTGAAGGCAGGGCACAGCTGATCAACTAGACCCTCTTGTATTGTTCTTGCTTTTTTTTTTTTTTGGCTGTCTGGAAAGTATATATAGTCCAGTAATTGATGAAAAATAATTTCAAATTGTATTAAAATATATACACAATTAATGTCAATGTATGAATTCTCTAATATATAACCCTTAATATATATATATATATGGTGAAAACTAATTACAAATTTTATTAAAATAATTTCAATTTGGTTTGACATGATTTTTGTGCATATATAATTCTATTTGCTTTGAAAAGATATGATATCAAAATTTTTCATTTATTTTAAAAATTACTTCTTTTAAATAATATTTTAAAATGGATTAAAGCTAGAATTAGCCCCTAACTTTTGTATCCAATTATATTCAAAATTAATTTTAAAATCAACTTAACCCTTAACATTTGAAAGTTGATTCAACCAAACTTAAAATTATCTTTTGGGCCAAGTTTTTTTTAGCATTTGTATTCCAATTAATTGCAAATATCGTATATATATTTAAATTTATTATTTAGAAAAATATATTTATTATTAAATTATATTTCAGTGTGTCTTAATTTATAATTTTTAAATAATAAAAAAAATTAAAATTAATGCTTAATTTTAATAAAAATAAAAAATATATATAAAATTATAATCATTTGTATTCATTAGTTTTGATTTTTTTTTTTTTTTTTTTTTTTTTTTTTTTAGTTTTAAGATAGATGGATTTTGTGCTTTTTTCTATTAAGAAATTTTTTAAAACATAAAAATTAATTTTTTTTTAAATAAAATTAGATCCAATTGACTCAGCAAATAAAAAATCAAAAATTAATTTAACTCTAAAATTAATTGAGTTTTATTGGACCAATTTTCAAATGTCTTGAGATAATTTTACCCTAAAATTAATTTTGAACCTAATAGAACACAATTGAAAAATTAAGAGTCCTTTATATTTTGTTTGGTAAAAAATTAAGATTAATTGAAAAAAATAATTGGCGTAATTAAGCCCTTTCTCTGGCGTTTCTTCTTCTACCAAGCTACTTTTTGATCTGGTGACCATTACTTTGGCAAACATGTACTCTCATGTCATTTCTTTGAACTCTATTTGTTTATGGTAAACATCCTTCAGTCTTTCGAATTGCTTATGCAAACTGCAAAAGATTAAACTCTAATCTTTACATATTATTATAATTAAATCTTAGCAGAGAGCATAACCACCTTGTAATGATTTATCACTAACAAGCCTCATCTTGATTGAAGAACAATTCATTGTAGTGAGATGAGGCTTAAGCACTTTGCATTTCATTTTCAAAATCATACAAATTACAACATCCTGATTCCTGAGCACAATTACATAAATGAATCTAACCAAAAAGAAAATCAACATATGACAGTCGCTCAGGATGAGCTGAATCTCGAAGTTAGTAACTTTTGATATCTTATGCTATTAAGTTATCGGCGTCGTGACTACTAATGTAAGCTGACAAAGGCTGCAACTTATAGGAAGCAATTGATTCCAATAACCATGTATGACCAATTACCTGAGATCCAATTTTAGCAGCTAATTCCTCTGCTTCATTTAGTCTTTGCCCGAGAATTGCAACTTCTTCCCCTGACTTGCATTCTTGTGGAGGATCGAGGTTATATACGACCAATGTTCTTGAAGGAGCTGTTGCTTGATCATGACTTTGTTGCACCAATTCTTCCTTATTGTCCACAATATTGCCTCCTGTAGTAATGACTAAATTCTGGAGATCTTCCTTGTAACCCAACACAAAGTCCCCACAAAAATAGAAATTCAAGCCATTGAAGAGTTTTGGTGCCTACAAATGAACCGATCAAGGAAAGATTGGTAAAACCATCCGGCATTTCATTGATTAAATTCAATGGTAAAACAAAAACTGAATTTAGATTATTAACTATAATTATTCATTTGAAATTTCATAACAGAACAGGTGTTGACAGGTTCAATTAGTCTCTGTCACAAGAAAAATTAGGGAAAATTTAAAATTACTTCTTAAGCTTGAAACTTCAAAATTGAGAAACCCTAATATATCTCATAAGCAGCAGGCATTCATAAGGATACTTACATTATTCAACACACTGAGCCTGCCAGTTTTGGGGCCATCATGACACCCATGGTTGTCAAGACTAACTTCATAAGGTTCTTCATCCACAGGAAGCATAGCTTTCATGCATGCCTTCACCCCTGCAAAGCATAATTTCCGGTTTTACTAATACTGAGACATGTAGGAACCAACAGGTAGCAACACAAGCAAGAAAAATAAAGGTAAAAAATTAAAGACATTTGACAGCATCTTGATGTTTGTTATCATTTTCACTGTATATGTTACCATATATGGAGCATTTATTTTGTATATAACTGCTGTTATATTTGCTTAGACTGTACTGCTGTATTTAGGGGTAAATCTGTCTATAACGTTGCCTATGATTGTACAGCGATAGCTAGAGGTAAATCAGCCTATAATCACTCTGTATATTCATCAATTTATTGAATGAAAGACAAGGGAACAGCATCAAGTTATTCAAACAGAATTTCTATCTTTTTCTATCAAACTTATCAGGATAACCCCAATACTTTTCATCATTGCCAATAGCAAAGTGAAAAATTAATTCAATTAAACTTGATTTGGTTTTCTCCATGCTACCTCCTAGCATGCTATTTCCCACACCAAAGAGAAGAATAAAGAAGGTTCAAATAGCAATTTAATCTTTTGACTGTTGAGAGATGATTCCAAGGATTTTATGTGCCAAATCCAATACGTTCAGGGAAAAGCAATCATGTTCACTAGTCAGTTTGCTACAAATTGAGCATCTCCACGCTTATCAAATCTACTTTATCATCCTCAAAAGACATTATTGTAGAGACATTGCTTGGCCTAGGGCCATTCTTAGACGTTGCTTGAGCTAGGGCCATCCTTAGTGTGGGTTTCAATATCCCTTGTGTTACAGAGAGAGACATAACAGAATAGAAGTACTCCTAGAGTAAAGTCAAAGCCCAAAGGGAGGGAAGAATGAAGAAAAAGAGTACCAAATTAGACAAATGACAAAATGATCAAGTTGGAGATAAGATGACTCACAGTCAATTGTGAGAACCCACTTCCCATTCAAAATGGCCATGAGAACTTTCAATGTCCTGGTGCATGCACCATTAGCATCTGTGGCTGCAATTACATGTGTGACACTTGGTCTCCAAAATTTGGTTACAGGCACACCTATCATGCTGCCAAACTCAACCAAAAGACACTGTACCAAAGGCAAAACTGCATATCAGCAATTATAACAAAAAAAATAAAATGCCCAAAGTCTGATTCTATCAAAATTATCCAAATATTAGATGCTACATTCCAAAATTTCATAGACATCATCAAATGAGATGCTGCGAGCATTATTGAACCCATTACTGATTTGATTACTATTAAGCACTTGTTAGCCATTCACAAAACTAAAGTTTGGTCAAATACTAAAGTGCATAGGCTTAAAATCATCCCAAGACTGATGTCTATCCCAATCCACCACAATTGGTGAATGCTTTGGTATCAAGCAATTGGGAGAAGAATAAACATGACCCTAATATACACTAACCTTCTCCTCAGAAGACAAAGCAGATCCACAAAAAACCCATTCCTTTGCTCCATTAGATGATTCCACCAAGAAGTTAGGTTGTTGAGGGGCTCTGCATGCAGAATGGCATAAAATACATATCAAACTACATAATAAAATTCAAGGACCTGTTGACTCAAAACATGAAAGGGACAAAATATTCCAACCAATCATTTATTTATGCACAAGAATGCAATTATCCCTTTCATGAAAAGCATAAAAACAAAATACGTTCAGAATACTCCAAGGATAATAAGACAATGCATATTTGACAGAAAAAAAAAAAAGGCAAGAGAGAAGGAGATGAGAAGTCAATAAGATTGACTCCAATCAATTTTGTCACTGTTGGAAACCACTAGAGACAAGAGAAAGAGGATATACGTTTGAGCTGGTACATGAGAATGTTCCAATTTGTATTTCTTAGACTTGGACTTTTTCTCATCTGGAAATCTGACTGAAGAATGAGATGGACAAAGTACAAGGAAGTTATCCTGAAAGAATTTGAATAGCAGGAACAGTCATCAGTATCCAAATCTTAACTCATGGAAATAGTACAAAGAAATGCTTAACCCAAAAAATATATTAATTTCCTTAAGAACTTACATAATCCCATCGACAACCAGCAACTTCCTTTGCACACGTAACATGATAGCTTCTCCTGCAAGATTTTTTATAGCAGCCTAGGGCTGCTCCTTTCAGCCCACATCCACTACACTTTAGTTTTGCACCCCTAGCTAATTCTGCCTTCAGATTCTTAACAGTTTCATCAATAAAATAAACT
This sequence comes from Aleurites moluccanus, assembly GCA_948193065.1. Lineage (NCBI taxonomy): Eukaryota > Viridiplantae > Streptophyta > Magnoliopsida > Malpighiales > Euphorbiaceae > Aleurites > Aleurites moluccanus. The sequence goes on from CANXYC010734398.1 coordinate 4,979, forward strand.
CGTGGAGCCCTGCACATAATAATACATATTAATTTATAACTGAGAGAGATAGTAAAAACAAGTCTTCTGTAAGTGCAGATTAGAAACTAAAAGTATCATCGTTACCATACTACTTTAACATAATCAGTGAAAAAATGGCAAAGTTAAGCGGCATACCATTCTAAGCATAGCTTGTGAACATGTATGGCATTGGATAAAGATGCTTCATCTCCCTCCACCAGCTTCCTATTGACAAAGTGCAGCATTGGACCAGTGTCCTGAAAAGGAAAAGGGGGAAATACAAAAATAACTATCACATCTAAGCACCAAAAAATAACATTTTTCCACCAATTATTATAAAGAATCAATTTCAGCATCCTTTGGCATCAAAATGGTGTACCAAAAATGCCTTTAAAAAGGTCAAACCATTGTGCTAATTAATCAAGCATAAATGGGTATTTTACCTTACAGATTCTGGAGGATTGGCAAAATCCGCAGACAGTTCTCACCACTGAGGAGTCATCCAACGGTGCAAGAGGCTCGCCTATATGAAGTGACAGAGATTTATGTTCCGATTGAGAGCAACAAGTTCCCAAATTTTCAGTTTGAGAACTAATAGGTTTGATACTGCATCCATTTAATGGCCCATAGTTCAACTTCTTATGTCTCTTTGAATCCCTTAAATTGCCTCCCTCAGTGCCAGAGGCATCAGTATTTCGCTTGGCCAACCACGCTGCTTGATAATTTTGTGGACTCTGAAATAAGATACAAATCCTCAACAATATGGAACTACAAAGAAAGGGGGCAAAACATCCTTTGCACTTCAGCATCATGTTGAAAGAACATGTGTTGTTAATAGTGGACAAACTGCAAACGTATGTATGCAAGTGCATATTACAAGCTACACTGAAACCTCAAAAAGAAAATAATATTTGTTACAGGCACTCACATATCTAACACTTGTTATATAATAGATGGTAAGCACCAAAATGTCAATGAGATAAAAACCAGAGCAACTTATGGAGAAAAAAGCAAAGGGGAGGAAGGTAATAAAATATGAACTTTCTTAAACAAAAACTTGCTAGTAGTCCATAATATATATCATCTCAATTTACAATTTCATACTATCAGAATTCTGCCTGTGTCTCTCGCACCATAATTAATGGAAGACTACCATTGCATAAAATAAAAGCACAAGATAGATTTTCACCAATGCAAGCAGCTGAGAATTTCTAGAAGAGACCTTTGAAGAGATGGAATAGATAAAAACTTGTAAGCAAATAATGAATAAGCATGTGAAAATTTACTGAAAGGAACAAAGATTCTCACATCACCATCCTGATCATAGCTGTCATTTTCAGAACTCTTAATATCACTGAAAGGAGGACTGCCTGCTGACAGTAGATCCACCTGATTCGTGACTATTCGCATAGCCCCGCACTCATGGAGGCCCCGGGCACTTATCTGGGAACTTAGAGGTGGAGAATTGACATTCTTCTCACCATTGCCTTCATCCCCTCCACTGCCAACCATCTCAGTTTCATTATCTTTAAGGTCTCTTGTCACATTGCAAGCTCCTGCCATGTCAATCTTGAGAACCCCATTATCAATAGAGCGATCCAATGGAACCTGAGCTAACTTGTTGCCCGTTATGAAAAACATGGACCCTCCACTGCTTGAATTATCCTCCGGAGAAGTTTTAAATGGCTCCTTACTCAACTTATCATTGCAATCTGCACTTCTTGAAGTCTGGCATTGCTCCAAAAACCTCCCAGTATCTTCAATGACCAACATACAAAAAGCAATTCATTATTAGAAGGCTATAATTCAAGAAAACTGAGCAAAGCAATGGGTATCAGTTGGAAGCATACAAAGAGATCATACCAGATGAGCTGGACTGGAACAGACTAGCACGGAATGAAGCATCCAAACTTCTATAGATTGTTACCATGTTCTCAATGAAAAGCAAGGACCTCATATCTGCAACCCACATTCCCATTTTAGATAACTCTAATAATTTCAAGGAACCTAATAAATGCAAAGACGAACTCCCCCTCCCCCACCACTTTAGACGTATCATAGCAAACCACCATTGCCAAATATATGGGGATAACATTTACCCAACTGTAAAACAAATTCATCACATTTCAATTATCTCTTCTGGAGAGAACAAAAAGGGCCATTTGAGTCATTATACGGAATACAACAAGTACCTAAACCAAATAATGAAAAGGCAATTTTATAAAGGGGTCTGACATTACATGGAAGATTAAGCAAAAATGAACTCTAATGTTCCAAATGAAGGAAATGGAAGATCCCTTTACCTTGACCAACATATTGGGCTTTACAAACAGGGCATTCTGATCTAAACTGCGTTGTTTCTGGTAGACATGAACTGCAATAAATTCAATACCCAAATCCAAATTTAAAGTCCCAGTATAGAAAAACGGAGAAATCAACATTACCCAAGAAATGGGGAAGAAGAAGAAGAAGATTCAAGAGCAAGATACAAACTTGCAGAAAATGTGATCACAAGGAAGCAAAAACGGCCGCTTTAACAAGTTTAAACTGCAAAATACCCACAACAAATTGGAATCAAAATCAGGCAGAATCAAATTAACTAACAAATAAAAAAAAAATAAAGATTAAAAAAAGACAATAATAATCTAAAGAAAAGAGAGTATAAATAATAACATACCATAAAGGGCATTTAAGCTCGAGACCCAATTTCTGGAGATGAAGAACCCATGGATTGATTGACCTAATAGTACTCTGCTTAGTCGAATCCGCCATTTTTCCACTGAATAAACCAAAATCCAAAGCAATGATTTTGATTTCTTCTTCTTAGAAGTGTATTTACTGTTGTGGGTAACTCAGGAGGCCGTACGGTTTCTTGTGATAACTACACGTGTGCAGATGACAAGTTAATTTATTACTATTTCATCCTTGATATTATCTAATTACTTAAATTCATTTTTTTTTTAAAATTAATTTATTAGTCCATTATTTTTTATTTTGTTAATTAATTTGGATTATTCTGTCTATTTTTTGCTTTTTTACCATTGAATGACTAAAATATTCTCACATATATATATATTAAAAAGAAAACTAATTCCTAGAAGCTCTCAAAGGGGGCAAAAATATCATTTAGAGAGATAATTAATGTTTAATTAATTATTAATTTGTATTTTAATTCTTTTAATTCTTTTTCAATTTTCTATTTTTCATCAGAAAATGAAGAAAAATAATCAAAATCAAAATATGTGGCATTTGTTTTTTTATTATATATTGTTATCGTATTTTTAATTATTTTTTAATTTCTTTTTTCATAATTTTTGGATTTGGGTGCTTGTGAATTGAAATTAATAATTGAGTTTCTATCCAGTTGGTTATCCCACTATAATAATATTCTTTAAGGAAGTGAATAAAAATTTTAAAACTTTTTAATACAATTAAATAATTTATATGTAATAATAATAATAATTTAATAATAAGAAAATAAAAATTCAGTCGAATAATTTGAAACTCAATTGTTTCTCATATATCCACTTTTTTCAAAATTTAAAATCGATTTCACTATTAACAATTCTCAACCCTATTAAGAATTCTCAACCCAAATTTTTACAAAGTAGTTTCATTTAGATTTCACCCTTTTATAATTAAATATCACACAAATATCACTCAAATACCAATCTCATAAAAGGTTAGAGGTTTGAAAACCTCTCTAGAATTTTAAACAAAATTATTTGAAAAACAAAAAATTAAGTACAAAGAGCAAGAGCTAGCACAAGCTAATTTAAACACAAATAAATAAAATTTAAGACAAGGTGTTCATGAGAAATCAATAAAATGATATTAGAATGAGAGAACTTTAGTTTTGATTTCATGATTTGTAAGAGTTTTCTTAGTATTGTTATAACTTAAAATCTTCATTATTCGTAATCTTTAAGTCTTGATAATTAAATGCGACCGTTCTGACTTCATTTAATACAAAATCAATTTTAAAAATCTCTTTTAATGGTTAAATTTTTTTAAATTTATCTAATATAATAGTCTAACTATGAATAATGACTATTATATGCTCCGATAACGGTCATTATGCAATCTTATAATGGTTGATAAGTCTATAATGATTTTTAAAAAGCCATTATGAAAATTAAGGCATTTATTTGTAATGAGCGTTACAAATATAACGAGCGTTCCATTGTAACAGGTTATAAAAAACTCTTTGTCTTAAATTAGCGATGACAAAATATCTCGACTTAATGGGAATTTACATTATCCTGTTTCACCCCGATCAAAGTAAAAAATTTTTGTTTTGACTGAGAATGAAGCGGAGACAGAGAAAACTTAAATTTTTTTAGTTGGTATGGAGTAAATATGAGAATCGTATATCTCGTCCCGAACCCGCCTTGTCATATATATAGGAAATAATTATTTTTCTATATTATAGTTAAATTTATAAAAAATATAGTTATTAATTACTAATTTTTAGCATTAAAAAGTTTTTGTAACTTATTATTTAATTAAATATCTTAATAAAAAATTTTAATTTTAAAAAGGAATAAAAATATAAAATTTTTTGTTAAATAATTAAGTTATAAAAAATTATTTATACAATAATAATAATTTATATAAAAAATATATAAGATTTAAATTTTTATTATTAAACATTGAAACATAAATATTCAATCATTTAATAACTTATTACTAATCTTATAATATTATTTTTTTTTAAATAATTTTAGCAAAATTTATTACAATTTATCTGTTATGATCAATATTTATTTTTTATTTAAATTTCAATATATAGACCAACCAATATTAATTTATATAGAATAATTTTATAATAAAAAATATTAATAAGTTTATATGAAAATCAAATTTTTTAATTATAGTCGAAAATTCTAATAAATTTATCATAAATTATACTTTATTTAATTGAATATATATTTTTTCTTATTGAGAACTTTTAATTTATTTTATTCTTTTATGTTAAATACAACTAAAAAAAGATGAATAAATAAAATATATAAGGTGAAACATTAATTTTTATATGAAAAATGGTATTCCATGGGGTTTCATGGAAACCCTAATATTCATGGGAATGAGATGGGGATGGGTTACTAAAATTTTAATCCATTGAAAAATAGAACAAAAATGAAATGAAGTTTTAATATATAAGGAGGGGATGAAAATAGTGAAATTCACTCCAAACCCGCTTCGTTGCATCCTTACCTAAAATATGAAATTTGAGCAAGGATGGGGATGGGTGAAGTGGGGGCAAGAGAACCATTATTATCCTTACCTATGTCATAGCGGGGAATTCATATCTACATTCTTGCCTCATAGATAAGGACAATTTAATCATTATTCCCATCACAACGAGATTTTCATTTTTCACTTGAATTTTATATTATTAAATTTATATATATTTATAAAATTCATAAATAATAACTAAAAATGAAAATAAATTTATTAATAAAATTTAGACATATAAAATATCAACCAAATATAATTAAAATGTAAATATGCATAATATATTAAAAATATTATGTAATGTTTAATAAAACATTAAAAATTTAGTATATATAAAAATATGAAAATACTTAAATAAATTAAATCTAATAAATACAAACAATTTCAAGAAATTCTAACAATTTCATAAATATCACTACATTTTAAAACTCAATATATGAATCAAATGTAAATTTAAATAGATAATTTGTATGTATTAAAATAATAAATAAACACTAATATATAATTGTGAGTGATGAAAATTAAAAATTCTGATATATATATATATATATATATATATATATATATATATATATATATATATATATATATATATATATAGAATATAGATATTATTATAACTTTTAAAATATCAATTTGAGATTATATATTCTAAAAGTAGCTAGCAAAAAGAAAATTTCACATGTCTAATAATAAGATTAATTATTTGGAATTTACAATTGAGAGCTTAACCCATACCCCCAAATTTCTTATAATCTATTTAAACCATTCCTATATATGCTAATATGCATGATGTCTAAAAGTATTATAAACTCGAGTATAACTTAGAGTTGGTTTTGATTGCAGTAACATAACAAGATATAAAAGTAGCTAGCAATGTGTTATATAGGAGGGAGGAGGAGCTCACAAAATACCCACTTATTGTTTATTAACATCCTAATATCATCAATCTTTCTTGTATGTCTTAAACAATCACAAACACATCTATTCATATATGTTATCAATCATTTTTAATATAATAGTTTTCTCAAAAACAATCAATAATGTCAAATACCAATAACAAACTAAATCTAAGAAGTTGGAATATACAACAGAAAACACTTGAGTAATTATGATTTTATTTTTTATGGTTTTACGAGCTTATATGTACGTAATGCTAAATTTATTTTACTGATATGATTAATTAAAATGAAATCTTTAACACTATAATAAGGAATGAAATTTACGAAAAAGAAAAATATTTCTTTTATAAACATGTTTTGAGATTAAAACTTTAGTTAGAGAATAAGAAATATACCCACTTACCATGTTGGCTAATATAGTGTTGAAATTTGGAGAATGGCATTATTAACAAAAATGTATAGAAAATACAATATAGTGTCAAATTGACAAGATAGTTGATAGTTGAAAGAAGAGGGTAGGTCCAAGTCTCCAAGATATAATAGATGATCAAGAGAAATTGAATGAATGAATGAATGAAAAGATAGTAAAGAGAGGGCAACCTGTCCATGCATTCCGTCTTTTGTGGGTGTAATGCTAAACAAGGAAATTTGAAAGAGACTTATGCTAAAATCACAAGTCACTATCACACATTGACACACTAATTAGCCACCTAGCTACCTTTATGGGATTAATTATTTTATTTTAATTTTTTATTCATGAAAAATAAAATTGAAAGTAATAATATTATGAGCTATATAATATATTTTTAGCACATATAATCATTTTTAGTGAATACGAAAACTTAAATTTAAATTTTCTTATTATGAGTCAATTTAAGAACGATAAAAAAGTATTGTAAAGTTCACATATTGATTGTTTAAATTATGATTATATAAAGTACATATAAAATTATAAAATTAAATAAAATGAATAAATAATATCAAATTAATCATAAACTCTATGAGGATGTAATTAAAATATAATTGATTAGATATATAATTGACTAGATAGATAAATATAATAAATTATAAATATTAGAAATGTTGAGATATATATAATTATGGGAGTATTAATCTCAAAAGCTAGTTATTGAGATTAGAGAATTCAATTATATATATGTTTATTTAACATTTTATATTTAATTCACGTGAGATATTTATTATCTTAATAACATTTATATTATATATTTAAAAAAATTGCATCTAAACATAGTCAAAAATTATAATACCGTTATCAATTTTTAGGGCTATCTAGGATTTTTAAATGAAAGAATCAATCAAATTACGATTCGAATTTAAGAGACTTAAAGATTTTAAATTCAAAGTTTTGATTAAAGCCAAAATTTTAAGAAAAAAATCATCAAATTAATTTAAAAGAAGAAGAAAATGGGATTTGATGGGACGATTCCTGAATTTCCAAACATAGAAATAAAGCTATAGTAACACTTGGTATCCACAACTTTCTGTGCTTGTATAAATCAACTTTCCCTAGGTGTTTATAAGTTCATTGCCCTCAAGGTCTCTTCTTAGACCGATGTATATGGTTTGTATTTTAATTTTAATTAGTTTGTTGCTTTGAAAATATAATTTAATTATTAATTAATTACAAAAAAAAAAAATTATGGGGAGGAGAGGCCATGTGTTGGGTTGCTATGAGATTCCCATGTCTATTGCTTTTGTAGGACAGCTCTGTTTATTAACGGATTTGAACACAATCATTGGATCTATCTTCACCTTCTTTCTTAACCCTTTTGGAAATTCTGATTAGACATCTCCATATCTCTATTCAGATTTTTCTCTTTTATTTTATTTTTCCAATTCTTTTTTCGTCTCAAAAGTGGTTTATTTTTTTTATTATTTGAGATCTTTATTCATAATTTGATTGAATTGAGAAAGATTTATAAAAAAAATAAAAATTACTCTTATATACAGCTCATTTAAATTCTTATATACCATAAGAAAAAATTAGTTTAATTGTTTAATTAATTTTATTTTCTTGATCAAACAAATCCCATGGAGCTAGTATTTTTATAAAGAGTGTGCTTATTCATTTATATTTATTAATTTTATTTTCATTTTGCTTTTTAGTATGAAAGGTTATGATTTTTTTTTAATATTTTTAGGAAAAAAAATTGAGTTAATTTTTTTGTTTTTGGAGTTGATCGTAAATGCATGTTTTTACCTGATAGTGCTAAGAGTTATGATTGATAAAAATTATTTATATTCTTGTTCACGTTGGCCTAAATTTGGTGGTTAGGTTCAATATCTCTAGTTTGATATGAATTTTGAGCAAATTCATGTAAATAAATTCAGATTTATAATAATAAATCTGCATGTGTATAATGAATCAAACTCTTATAAACCGCGAAAATATATTAGGATTTATATTAATATAATTAAAATAATATCTATGTAAGTATATTATAAATAGACTTATAAATTTATTGTATATTTTTTATCATTCATATTATTAAAAATTATTTTTGCTTTAGATTTATGTGATTATTTTTTTTTTTGAATTGATAGTTATTTGTAATTAAATATTAGCTCTCGAATTAACAATTCAATTTACATATTCATCTTGATTTACGATTCCTATAATATATATATGTGTATGTGTATGTGTTTGAATTTTTAATTAAAAATTTAAATAGATTTGTGTGATTATTTTTGTTTGAATTGACAGATCTTTGCAACTAAATATTAGCTCTAAAATTGACAATTGAACTTATATATCCACCTTGATTTACGATTTCTATAATATATATGTATGTGCTTAGATTCTCGATTAATAATTTAAAAATTATTAATTTAAGTGAAAATATTGTAATAAATTTAGAGTTTTAATTCAAAATCACTTATTTAAATATTTGAAAACAAATAATGAATGAATTTTGAATTCAATTGATTTTCTTAAACACCATAATGATGTTTTTTTCAAAAAATATATTTGACAAAAATATTTTAAAAATAATCATAATTATTATTTCAAACGTGTTTTTTTGTTAATAAAAACTTATAATTTAAAAAATATTATTATTGTTTGGATCCCCTAAGCAAAAAGTACTTTTGTTAATAAAAAATTATTATTTTAAAAATTACTTTTGTCAAAAATTTTGGAATAAGCACCATTATGCTTAAAAAAAATTAATTAAAACCAAAATTTATTATTTATTTTTTCTATCAAATACTCAAATAAATGATTTTGAATTTAAAAAACTCGAGTCGTTATAGTATTTTCAGTTGAATTAATAAATTTTAAATTTTAAATTAAGTATTTAAATTCCCACTTCATTGAAAAAAAACACTTTTTTCATAATTGGATTCAAACACCCTCTCTCTCTTTATATAAAGTTAATAGTGCCAACAACTTATATACCGAAAAATTCAGATTATTTATTTGCTCATATCATTAGTTGACAAATGACAATGCCTGCAAGTTAAAGTACTTTAATTGCACATCACACCGATACAACTGAAACAAAAATAAAATACCCTTAATTAAAACAATAAAAAGTTTTAATTCTAATTAAACTACTTCGGTTAATTTTATGGTTAACAATTCTGCAAAAACAAAATTATGATACAAATCCCTTTCATTTAATTAATTTCTTGTATTGATTTTCTAGGCAGGGATTCTGTAGTTTCATTTGGGATTTTTGCACAAGAGTTTACAATGTTTTAGAATTTCAATAGTTCTTGTTCAAAATTCCAAGAGATATAATGTTTCAACTAATGTTCATAACTCTTTCTGGAAAAACCTCAACCTAAGTAAATGATTACATCATTTTCAGACAATTAGCACTTAAAATTCTACTTATAGTCATCAACAAAAATTAAAACTATACCAATAAGTTAGGTTCTGCCATACTGCATACATATTTGAAGAAATTCATACAGCACTTATATTAGATCATTTGGTAAATAGGATGGCCATATTTAAATCAATTTTTGTATTTTTAAAGTAAGTTCACCTATTTGATATGTTAAAAAATTGACCAATCACATCAAAAAATTTTAATAGAAAAAAAAAGGAGTCTTTATATTTTTCATATGTGAGAATTTCGAGTTTGATATCTCTATCCATATGAATTTTACTAATTAATTTTTAATTTAATATTTAAATATTTATTTTATGATTTAAAGATTAAGAAAATAAAATATTATAATACCAGTTTCGTTTCATTTTTATTTAAGAATTTTTAATATGTATAAGAAAATTATTCATTTCTACATCGTCAAAAGTCTTTAAAAAATGTTTTATGTCTGAAAAAAATTATCTGTATTTATAATTACAATGTTATTAAAACATAAACTTTCACCGATTAGATAATATCATTTATTTTATCATCACTCTAAAAACTCGCAAAGAGGACTTAAGAGAAAAGTTTGCTTTTTGCTATAATTTATTCTGAGACTATTATAATTTACATGCATTTTTTTAATTTCCCGATTTTCCTTTAATTATAATTATTAATATATATCAAAAATATATTTAAATATTTAAGTATTCGATTTATTATATATTTTGTAAAAAATTACTTGAAAATAAAATGTAAAGTCAAATTAAAAATATCGATAAAATAATAATAATATATGCAAGCATAGCGTAGCGTATCACCAATGTATGAAATAATATATATAAAAAATATATTTTTTAGTTAGACTTACATTGTGTTTTGAGGAGAAATATAGTCATTGATTGTATTAGATGAGGAAAAATGAAGGAAAAAGATATAGCATTTATATTAAAATAATTTTTTTGTTATGGATTTTGGATTAACGCTATTGAGAAGTTTAAGTGAGATTAGGCAAATATATTAATAGTTTTTCTTGGCATATAAAATGTGAAGTAAAATCATGAAAACATATAATACAATAGTTATACACAATTAAAAAATTGACGAGTTTATAAGTTGAAAAGACATTATTCTACTTCTTTAAACATTAATTGATAACTAATAGATTTTTTTTTTAAAATCTCCCAATTATATTGAACTTTAACTAAATCTGAAATAAAGCGGGTGAACTCATAAAAAATAAAATTTTTTTAATATTTAATTCTTATATTCATAATACTCAAACTCGATACCTTATTTTAGAAAATTCAACTCTTATTATTCAAATGAAAAGGTAATAATAAATGCATAAGAGATACTCAAAAATCACTTCCTCATTATTTAGAGGGACAAAATAGCCTTGGTCCCTCTTACCCAAGTATTTTAATTTCGTATTATATATGTATAAGTATCGCCATTTTGGTCTCCCCACATTTAACTCAACACTCAAAATTTATTTTAATATCTAAAATCCAAAACTCAACCAGCTAATTTTCAAATCTAAGTTTAACAAACTGATAAAAAATTAAAAAAAAAAAAAGGTCATCAGGGTAACATGCTTTTGATGTTATATTATACCGATCAACAGCTGGATATTACTCGTGAACTGGTTATAAGGGTGCTTGCAAATTACCAATTAGGTTTTCTTTTTATCCCTTATGGTGAACAAAATAGATTTAATAAATCATTTGTTGCGCTCCCTTAAAGTTAAGAATACCCGACAAAAGAATTTAGCATTAAATACAGAACAAAAAATATTCAACATTCAATTTTCTTTAGTTCTTCAATTAATTAAAGCTGTAATTTAATTTTAGTGTTTTGGGTGAGATTAAATCTTGCTTTAGTTGAATGTTTGATTGTGTTATAGTTTAAATTGAGAATTTATAATTCGTCAGGTTGTTGTTAAAACAAAATTACTTTTTAGATTTGAATATTAATGACAAGTAGATTATTGTGCATGACATGATAATTATTTTTAAATTATATATATGGATGAATATTATTGAATGACTATATGAGAATTTCTTTTTCTGTAAATGCCAACTAGAAAATAAATTTTGATTTTTTTTATATTAAATGGATCAAGTATTAATATTTATTAGATTTAATATATATGAATGAAATATTAAACTCAAATAAAATAACATTAAGAATTTATGAAAATTTGATGAGTTTGTAGATTTTTCCTATTAGTTGTTGCAATGAATTATGGTTAACTCAAGAGTTCAGAAGTATATTGATAAAAAGTTTATTATTTTTGATACAGATAATGACAATAGCAACTACAATGGATAGCTTTAGTTCTCCATTTTGCCAGTGAATATTCTTCAATGAAGAAATGGAGGTCACAATTATTTTAAATTGTTTGATTTTATTACGAAACCAATTGCTAATTTATCAAGAAAATGATGATTTTATTTCATATATACCACTTGTGTTTTTTTTTATAATAATAAAAATTTTATGTTTTCATGTGTTGATTTTGCTTGCAGGATAAAAAGTAAGTATTTTTTTTTTTTCGAAAGATGTTTGTGGCCTTTTTTTTAAGGCTAGTCTTTTTGTTATTTTCCTATCAACAACATGAAAATTATAATTTTATTGACTGATGAATTTTAAAAACTATAAAAAGATGATTGAAACTTTTTGATATCTTTATTCTTATTATATTAGCTCAACTTTATGGATAATTATTATATAGCAAGTTGAAAATTTAAAATTTATTATATTATTTATGAACCTATAATTCTAGTGAGAATTTAATATGAAAATCTAATATTCAGAGTTATTAAATAATAATTTAAGTTCAATGTTAATCCTCAATTTACAAATCATAGTTTCGTCCCTGATTATTTAAATATTAATTAATGCTTATAATTACCATAACAAATAGAAAATTTTCAATTTTTCTACAATTCATAAAATAAAAAATTATTTTACTAATACGGTACCGTAGTCTATAGATTCTATATATATATATATATATCAAGTAATTTATTTTGTTATATGGATAAATAATATCCTACTAATGATGATTTATGGATCCACCAACTAGTTGAATACACAAAAGCTAACATGTGATAAGTGATAACCCAATAGAACAATAACAATAGTGGTATTGTTGCATTATATGCCTAACACATGGTGTTTTTACATTAAAATGGCATGTTTGTCTTTGGGATCTAATATTTTTTGCCCTCTTGTTTGGCTATCTATGGGCTATGGCTAGTATATGTTTTTGTTTTTCTTTTGAAAAAAGTCTATTTCTTAGGTTAATTGTTCTATTAGATTTGTGATGTTGGCTAAATGTTGATATCTTAATTTAAGATTGACTGTCTTATTTCAAAATTGACTTAAAAGATAAATTTATCTTGAATTTATATATTTTAATTTATAATTATATTTTTTTTTTAACTATACCCTAAATTAAAAATTTAGTTGTAATTATATTTTAAAATTAAATTAAAAAAAAAAATTTATATAAATTTTAAGAAAATAGTGAGATTATTTCGAATTTATTATATTATATTATCAATTAAATTTTTAAATTAAATATTAACTAATTAAGTTATTCAGTTTTGAAGTAGAATTAAGAAATTTAATTAATTTTAATTAAAATTTAAAATTTAAATTATCAATAAAATACAATAATTTTAACGATTAATTTATTTTTAACCTTTTAATTAATATTTTTTATAATTATAATTTAAAATATAATTGCAATTAAAATTTCAAATTATAATATAATTGACAAAAAAAATATATATAATTGGATTTAGTATAAATTTGTCTGTTAAGTTTTAAGTAAATTTTGTTATTTTTTCAGTTTGCTTTAACTAAATTAAGCTAATTTTTTTTATGAGGTCTAAAATTTAGCTACTTCAATTTTAAATTTATTTTATTTTTTATTTTATTAATTAAAGTTCAAAATTTAAAGGTTTTATACAATGGATTATATATATATATATTTTTTTTTTTTACTTTGATATAGATGGATTCAATAGAACGCTATGAAATTTAATTAAGATTTCTACTTTCATATTTAATATGTTAAAAAAATGTTAATTTTATTATATGAATTTAAATTATAGAGTTAAAAAAATTACTTAATGTAAAATAAATTACATAAAATTATAAAAAATTAATTTTAATTTTTTTATTTAGTATAAATGAAAATTCATTTGTAATTTTATAAAATTAATTTTCATATTTAAAATGAAATCTATAATTAACTTATTTATAAATAAAGATTTTTCTCCTCATATTTTCAAATGTTTTTTTATTCTCTTAGTGGAGGGAATTTGAGAATTTCCGTATCCGTTCCCGCCATCTAAATCTTTCTATTTGGTCTCTGCTACGGATTTGATCAACCACCGTTGATTCCATCCATCAATCAAGGGTTTGATTTCATCTCCTCTGTTTTCCTTCCAATAGCGAAATCTAAGACGACGAAGAAGAATTGAAATCAGACGGTCTTGAAATAATTTCAAGTGGATCTTTATACAGTGAAGTATTGGAGCTCTTTAGGGTTTGTTTTTCCCCTTTTCTTCAATATTTACACATACCTTTCATTATTCGTGTTCTTGTAAAATATATGAATCTGCAATTTTTAGAAGTGCGAGATCTGAAAATTTGATATGGCATTTTGGGTTCGCTTAGTAGATTTTGCAAATTTGTGGAAGTTAAAGCTAATTTAGATGAGCAAATCAAGTTTACCTTATCATGCTAACAGGAGAGGGAAGAGACTGAATATAAGTCGTTTGAAAAATTTAGCATTAATTTGTGTTTCAGCTGTTGAAGTCTTCTTTAGATTGGTGAAAAAGAGTCTTCTGAAGACTGATGATGATATGTCAACAGAATTATCTTGCTTTTTCACTCCCTGCTGTATTAGGTTGGAATGGATTTTACACTAATTGGTATCAAAGGAACACTTTTTTGGGTTAATTGTGTGATCTTTTATGTGCAAGGCAATTTGTGTTTTTCAAGGCATATTGTAATGGGTTAATCAGATGATAAAGACTAGGAAAATATGTAGGTATTTAGGGTTTGCAATGATTTAGCGAATAGCAATAGAGAAAGGTTTAGAAATGAAACATGCAATAGGTAGATATTGTGGACCGTACTGCTGCTGTGATAACATCCTAGTGTGGCAGCAAGGTTAAGAATAAGTGTGCAAAGAGAGGGGTGTCTTCTTATCCCGCATATGATAGGAAAGATAATTAAAATTAAGATAACAAAGTTTAAACTCTTAAAAATCATAACTAATTGGAGAATCAAATTCAAGAACTACAGAGGATCGGTCTCCTTTGTGTGACAGTCAAGGGTACTATCAATGTCCCAAATTAGAATTTCCCGTAGAAAACAGCTGCTAAATCCCATCATGGCTGCAGAATCAATTTTGGCTACAGTTGCATTTCTTTCATAAAAAGGCATAGCTAATTAACTCAACAAGCACAGGCTTACTTGGCTGGTCCTGGGCTGTTGCAAATTCTGTTTGCCTGCATCTCATTTTGTCATGCTTTTAGTTGACTGAACTTGTACTTTTGTAGGGTAAAGATCGGTATCCTTATCCCGTGGGATATCAAGCTCATCAAGCTTATAATGGGAGCACTTATAAGATGGAAATTCAAGGAGACCATAATGGTCCATTATTTGTGGTTTGTACCTAGACCCTGCAGCTTTCCAACAAATGTTGTTTTGTTTTTTGCATAGCTAAAATGATGTATGATAATTTTTTTGCAGATTACTTCTGCTGATGGACTTTTGTGTTCTGGGCAAACAGCAGATATGGTGTGGGAGAAATTTCAGAAGAAAGGTTATCTGCAAATGAAGATCTGGCATGGCAAAAGATTTTCTTGCAAGATAGATGGTATAGAGGTAGACCTTGGCACCTTTGACAAGAAGTTATCTTTCAAGTTGCATTTCATACTAATAATTGTGACTATCAGTATTTTTCCCATATTTGTATATGTATATTTACTTGTTGAACCTGGGATAAAACTTAGCTTTCATGTACTCGTAGAGCTGGACAAGGAGTTCTATCTTGACGATCTCTCACTAACTTAAGTTTTTTCCTGTATTTTGTATATTCTATCAACACCTTTTTGAATCTGCAAATTATGCACCATGAAATATTAAAGTTCACTGCTAGCTCCATATTTTGATGGGCATTTCCTTTAATTTTTTTTTGATGAATCCAAGTAGTGCAGAGGTACAGAAACATTACCAATTTGGGAATTGAGAATATAACAGTCTGATGAGCACTATGAATGACAAAATTAAGCCTGCTGCACGCTGGCAAGAAAGATAAGGAAAGAAGTCTAATAATGCAATGCTCTCTCTCTCACTCAGTAATAAATAAATGGGTTAAGTGTGCACCTGTTTATGGTAATTGGTTTAGTCTTTGATGCATCTGAAGCCAATGAAAATATTTGAGAATTAATTTGTTTAGTGGGACACATATGATGTCCAAAAGTATGATACTTTCTAAAAGATGAAAGGATAATGCACTAATCTTGTTTTGGTGTACAAGGAGGAAGGAGACCCTTCTATTGATCAAAACTAATTTGGAAGAAAAAAACTAATCTCAAATATTTACAATCTGACATTCAGTTATGTTTTTAAAGCGTAAATTTCATAGCTTATTTGCTTGAACCTGATGTTTGAATTAGGAATGCAGTTGGGATGGAATAACATTTTGATTATTGGGAACTTAATTCACATAATTGAACATAAACAACCGAGTTCTTTGTTTTGTAGAAAAATTGTTGCTAGCTTGAACCAAATCCTTTTTTCATATGCCTGGAAATAGTTATAAGTTGGTTGGCTTTTTTTTTCTGTGCTCAAACAGCAAATTTTGGACAATGAGACCAATGTGATTCAATTTTAATCTGGTCAAAGTCACTGTCTGGAACTGAGTTATGCGATTCTTATGTGAAATTTACGATCCATTTATTTCATTGTAAATTCTGAATTCATCTAATCTTAATTGAAAAACTTTAATATTTGTCCCTATTGATCCCTATTACTCATATTAGGTGACATTTGAATGTGTTATTGAACATCATAACTATCAAACTTTGTAACCATGGTTTTCCATTGAATTATTAAGCTGAATGCATAATTAGTATTTTTAGGGTTTTGCATTTCCAGAGCTCATGGTGTTCTACTAATTAAGACTTTTGTGATGAATGGCTCTCCATAGTTATTCTTTGTCTCTCCCTAGTTATCCTTTTGTGACGAATGCCTCCATAGTTATTGATTATTTAATTGCACCTTCTTGATTGTCCTTGGCTTTTTTGTTATCGGTGTCAGAAGTGAATGTCTTTTTGTAATTTTTCCTTGTATTTGGAGGATCATGTCCAAGTGATCAGGACCATTTAAGTGTCCAGTTTGTGTCTAACATGGTTAGTGTGTAAATTAGGGTAAGTGAAGAGTTGGAGTAACTGATGTACCTCACTATCCACGCATCTTTAATGCTAAGCCTGCTTGCGAGCAGGGTGCATACTTCATTAATGTTCTGTATTTATTTCCAAAATCACCAGTTGCAAAAGTCTAACACTGTAACTAAGAGGACTGGGATATTATGCTAAATTAAATTATTCCCTTATTCCTGAGATATGCAGTTCTTTGGGTTCAAAAATCCATTTGTCCAGAGGTTATTTCGGGAACTGGTAGCAAATGTCAATGGAAAAGCGGAAAGCAGTCTGTTATCTTCCAGCTTTTGCAATGAAGCTTCCAATATAGAGCACAATAATCAATGCCAAGTTCACGCACATGTTCTGATCTATTACCATATTTGACAAGGCCTCAAGTTACAGAGGAAAGAAGTAAGAGGCGTGAAATTATAAATCCCAAGTCATGGACAGTTTTAAAAGAATTCGAGCTGGAGATTCGACATGTATTATTGAGAAGCAAGGGAGTGAACTTCTAGGGGGAATGTTAATGGTAGAGCAATTAGAATATGTATGCAGGTGCAGTGTCACCCATATATCCAAACACAAAACATGTAGAAAGGAAGGCAAACTTTGTTTCAGAGTCCTATGTGTCCTTTTTTTACATTTTCTTGAAATTTCCAAATTATTTTACTTTTTCTTTGCACCTATTTCTATGCATGGAATAACTGAAGGGCAATCAATGTTATGTTTGAATTGAATTTCACAAGTATATGATCACTAGTTTTGTTTTTTAGGGTAATTTCATGGCGTAGCTTCATCTCAAGGTTCTCTGCTCCAATCATTTCAGTTTATTGGTTATTTCATATCATTTTTTTTAGCTGGCAAAGAGAAGTCCATGGTTTCAGTTACTCTAATGTTCAAGCTCACATAAATAGACTCCTGGATGCAACAAAAATGCAGTTTTCATACCCCAGCAAGAGCCATTCTTTTCCTCCTTTACTGGGGGAGGATACTGCCATTTGGTGTCTCATTTCAACTGTCCCTGACTCTGATGCTCAACATGACTATGAATCAAGTGATTTCCAGATAAATTCAACTGGATGGTGGAGATAGCTAGTCTAGCTTTACTCGTGAAGGATACAGTGATCTTGGGTAGTGCATTGGACACAAGGTGCTTAAAATTTTTGTTTCCTAATTTTGAAATTGTGTTCCTAGTCTCTGAACATTGCAAAATGTTTTTTTGTGATTAACTTCTGTTTTGGGTATATGTTGATGATGGTGACAAAGTTAGTTCAAAGCATGCAAACCACCTTTTGGACTGTCAATGTTATATCTCTCTATTTTGTCCTCTCTGCAATTTTATGAAAGTAGTTTGATGTGTTGCAACTTGTAAGAAACTAAAAACATATTTTAGAATGCATCAGTAGTTTTGGTTTTGATCGTAAAAGCAATTTATGCTAAACAAATGGATTTTGTTTACATATATGCAAAAGTTCTTTCATGCATCTGAGGTGTATAATCAGCTATTAGAGTTGCCAAAATTTTGACTTTGGAAATCAAATCACTTTGCAGGGTTGCTGCTATTGGTACATCAGCTGGTCATGGAATAATTATTACAGTTGATGGACTTGTGGACAGGTGGGAATTATTGACAGGAAATATACTTTGCACTTTGCATAAATTCAAAGGTATACTTCAATTTTGGCAATTAAGGCTTCTGTTATATGCTTTTATGTGATCGTAAATTGAGTATGTAATTACCTATAGGGGTCCCTTTGGATAACTAGTCATTTGAAATGATTAAGCATGTGGAATTCATTGTAATGCCTATTTTCTATGGTTTTACACTTGAAAACTCAAATTCAAATCCATTATAATTTCAAATGATCATCTATCCAAATAAATCTTAATGAAATTCTGAGAATTCCAGCATAATTTGTCTTGTATAGCATCCTTCATCTTATCATATGTATTCTCATCCTTCTCATATGGTTTGATGTCAGGCCAATCTCTCAAACAATAATTGTGCATGTTATATTGCATTACTAAACTTACTGGCCTGCTTGACTTGAAGAGTAGTTTCTTCTTGCCAGTAGAGTTACATTTACTGTTCATTTGTGATCATAAACAATCTTTTTAAAGTAATGGATTGAAGTTCCTCAAGGATATCTTAGAAGAATCTCTCTCATTGATTTTATGAAAGATTCCTTTAGACACTATTCAGAAAAACCATGCCATTTGATTTGAAGAATTCTTGAAGAAAAGGAATTATGAAGTCAGGGAAATTATCATTAAAAATTGGGAAGGCAATGAAATCATCTTGCACAGTTCACTAGTTGGCAATTTTTACTAGTTGGCAATTTTTACAATCATAAACTGAAGAATGTGATATGGATGACTTTCCCTCTCTGTATATGACAATGAAAACTGATTATCATCCATGTCAATCTGATAGCTCTTTATTGCAATATTCTCTAATGCCATGCAAAAATATAATGAACTGATGCTGCAGAAGATGATGTACCAGGTATTAGGTCTTATCATTTTAATTTGTTTTCCTGACATCTCTTGCATCCAAGATGACCCAAATTGATTGTGTTTCTGTAGGTTCAATTAGCCTCAAAATCCTTAAAATAATAATATGCTTTTAGCTAGTGAAATGATGAGCAAATATGTGTGATTCAAATAACTTGAAATAATAAATTGCCTAAATGGTATGATGGTAAAAGTTAGCAAGTAAAATTGTGTTCATATATCCAAGTTTTTATGCTCGTCTTTCTTGTAAACTGGTTATTCATATAACATTTAACTATAATGCATCTAGAAAGGAATAGCATATTGTAAAATCTTACTTAGGCTGGTGGAGCCTGTTTTGTCTAATCAAATTCATAGATTTACAAGCACAATGCATGATCTTGATTCCGAGTTTTTAATTTTTTTCAATTCCATCTGGATGGCATGAAATTCTAAAATAGGAGTAACATATAAAGCATCAGAAAGCTTAGGCCTTCAAATGAACCAAGTCGCTCATGAGCTACTTGGAGCTTGACACAATAAAGACTTCTTTTTAACTTGTTTGTTTTTGTGAGTCGTACTAAACCCTAAACTTATTAGCAACTGGGTCATTTATATATTCAAAAGTCAACTAACTTGCTGGCATGTGAATTTGCTTGTTCATGAGCTCTTAAGCTAACTCATTTATAAGCACGCAGATTTTTTGGTACATCACATTCATGCATTTACTATTCATGTGAAGAATCATGATGGTATAAAAAAGATAATTTCAAAATATGCTGGTTTGTCAGCTGTTTGATTTTTGGTTTTCAACTGTATGCGTGTGCCTGTATGCACAAAAAAAGTGCTTGTTACTTCAATAATTTCATAAATAATGATTCCTGTTAAAATAACAAAATATTATTAAAAAAATAAATTTCTGTTTGAAATTTCAATGTTTCAATTTATGTATTTATTTTAGAGTCTATGTGAATAGATAATTATTTAAAATGATCAAGTATTTAGATTTGGTATCCTATGATCAAGTATTTAGATTTGGTATCCTGTGTATCTTTTTTTTGATGTTAAATTTGAAATTAAAATTAAAATTCACATTCATGTCAAATGATCATCTATTTAAATGGATCCTTATAGATGTTATCTTCTTATTGTTTGTTCTTGTCATGCAACTTATTCTGGATGAGAATTGACATTGATAGCATTCTTCCATTTTTTTTTTAATTTTTTCATCGTCAAATCCTAAGACAAGGTAGATTCAACCTTTATATATATATATATATAAATTAAGCAAGGCAAAAGGGAAGCTAAATTTCAGTTTAGATCAAGTTTAATAAGATTTAAACGAGTCAAGCTCCAATCTTAATATTTATCAAGGCTTAAGTCAAGCTTGAGAGTTTGAACTCCTCTAAGACTAGGCAAAGAGCTTAAGCTGACTGAAGCTTTGCTTGCTTTAACTCATGCTACGCTATTAGTTTGTAGAATTAGGCAAAGAGCTTGAGCTGACGTAAGCTTGGCTTGCGTTAACTCGTGCTACACTATTAGTCTATTCGTGAGTAGAATTTGTCATTTTCCATGTCTAAGCCATATTTTGCAGCTCTTAACTTTGTAATGTTTGCCTTAGCAAAAATTCAGAGCAGCTTAAAGATGCCTCCATCCATGGACCTTGGCTTGGGCGGCCACTGGATGGTGTTGGGGTGGAATACTCTCTTTTTTTTTTTTTTCTAGTTATTTATTATCAGAAACATCTTGTTTGGCATCATAGTATCCACTCTGTTTACTAATACTATACTTTTAGACTGGATGTTCTACAGCTATGTTATTAGAATGTACTGTTTTCTATATATATCTGCACGCTTGTATGCATTATGATCCTTTACATGATGTTTAGATTCATGTTGGAATTTGTGAAACTAGACGAAGCAAGGGCTCACTATAAGCATATATCATCCAAAAGCACTAATACCAACATCAATAATCAGGTTTGGTTGGAAAGTCATTTAAGTATTTCTTATGTGAACTTTTTTCCCTTGTCAGTTGGAAGTGTTTCTTGCATTGGAACCGTGGATTCAGGGTATGGTGTGCTGGCAGTAGCAGATGAGAGAGGTCAGTTACTGGTTTATCGATGCCGTCGGTGAGTTAGTGTTGTTTACAAAATCAATGAGACAAGCAAACAAGGTCTTTTCGGCTCATAGAGTTGTTTACAGTTGGTATTTGACAAGGTTTCCCATTGTGTTTGCTCCCGAATGTACAAATGCTCCTTTTTGTTTTCTCTTTATACATTACGAGCAACCCATGAAAGTGAGCATTTAAAAACCTACCGGAAAGCAGCAGAAGGAAATTCTTTTAGGCACAAATAGTACAACTCTGAATAATATATGGAAGGACGGAATTGAGGATGAATTAATAGGTTTGAGGTTGGGAATTTATTTTCCAAAAAGCAATATTTGAAATATAAATAAATAAAACAGTTGAAAAATGTTATTTAATTATTAACAGCAATTCCAAACAAACAAGTAGTTGTCATTTAAATTTCATTATAGGGTAAATTGTTTTTGAGTTTTTGAGATTTGATTTAATTAAAATTATTTTTCTATTTTTTGAAAAATTAACTAATTAGTTTATATATTTTGAGTTTGTTAGACATTTTAGTTTTTTTGTCTATTTTTTTTAACTTTTCTATCAAATTTTAATAAAATGTTCAAAATATTCATAATAAATTATTTTTTTAGTCTTTAAAATTTGATCTAATTAATACTTGAATTCATATTTTTTTTAAATTTAATTAAAATAAAAAATATATATGAATATTTTTTGTATGAAATATTTATATATATTTTTTATATTTAATTTAAAATTAAAATAAATAAATTTACTTTTTATTAAATTAAAATAATTATTTTTATTTAATTAAAATATTTAATTAATTAAATATTTGTTTTTGATTTACTTTTTATATATTTAATTAAAATATTTATTTTTTGATTATTTTGGTTAAATATACAAAAAATAATTATCTTAACCCAATATATAAAAAATAATTTTTAATAGATAAAAAGTAATTTTATTTATTGTAGTTTTAAATTAAATATAAAAGCAAAATAAATTAAATAATTAAAAAAATAATATTTTTAATTAAAATTATTTAATATTCATTTAATTGTGATTAAATTAAAAGGCAACCAAAAAAAAAAAAAGAAGCAAAAACGAAGAAGATGAGTATTTTGGTCATTTTACTTTTTTTTTTTATTTTTTATTTAATTTTTTAACAAAAAAATAAAAAAATTATACGAAATAACTAAAATATTTAACAGAATAAAAATATAATAATTAACTAGATGAGTATTTTGATCATTTTATTATATATTTTTTATTTTTTAATAAAAAAATTAAAAAATTATACAAAATAATAAAAATATTCAGCGAAATTAAAATATAATAATTAACTAGTTAATTTTTTAAAAATTAGAAAAGTATTAATTAGATTAAATTTTAAAAATTAAAATATAATTTACCCCTCCTTATATTATGATGGGTTGTGGACCCCGGAGGAAAATGCAAATTCAAAAAGAGTGGATTTTTGACAGAAAGTGCCAATAAAGTGAGGGATTAGCCTGTTAAGCTCAAGGTTTTTTGACAATTGTTATGCACCTTAAATAAAAACCACCATTTTCAGGAAAAAGGGAGGGAGAAGAGTTAAATTTCAAATTCATTCTAACCAAAATAATAGAATTGAATTGCAATGTAATGATCTGGGAGACAAATATATAAATAAAATAGACAAGTTGGCCCAGCAAAAAGCTTTCAAATTCAACTCAATGATTTCCCCAGGCCATCAAAAGTCCAGCCTAATTCAATTTCAAATCTCATTACCTCGATGTCTAAACTGAGTTTGAATAGCTCAATATCATCAAATGCATTGAAATAACATCCCTCTGAAGTACTAAAATGTTCTCAAGCTCCACTCCATATGAATATATATATATATATATATATATATTCTAAATAATAATAATAATGATGATAATGAAGCTACACCAACTAGGCAACTAACAAATTAAGTACTAGAGAGAAAAGGCTAAATAATAACTGGTTTTCAAATAATAATCAAATTCTTCACTTTGCTGTGCCATTGGGTAGCTTTGCATTTGCAGGTTTTCCTTCAGAAGAGTTGAGTTCATCCCAAGCTTCAATCCATGTTACCATGGCATCTGCTAGTTTAATGAAGTAGGGATCTAGCTTCCCAAACTTCTCTTTCACCAGCTTGGCAAGTTCAATATAGCATTTTTGAACAGTAGTGCATTCCTTAGGAAGGACTGCAGATTGGAAAAATGGGATAAGTTCTTCCTGCCAAAATATTCCTTTGTACTCTTTTTTCAGATTAACAAATGGATTGCTAGCTTTGCTGTGCCATATATAGGGCAGACCCGTCTTAACTCCCCACCCCATATGATCGCATATCACCTACAGTGTTCAACAATTCAACAAATGCGAGTTTAAATGGTTAATAGGAACACATTCTATCATCATCTTAGGAAGCAATAATCGGAACACATTCTATCTTCATTCCAAAATGAACAAATAAATTGCAAAGATGAGTAATATTCATAGAGGAAATATACCTTCATGCACCAGCCAGCCCACATATCATCATATCGTCCAACAGGCTGACCATCACCCATGAGCCCAAAATACATTGCAGGTCCAATCAACTCACGGTTGAATGCAAGGTTCATGCCACACATTGGGAAAAGGGTTCTTTTGGGTACTGTCATAACAGCATCAACATACCTGAAATTGAAAAGGAATGAATATTTAAGTAAATACCTTCTCATTATTAATCACAGAAAATTACTTATAGGTTGAGATCTAAACACCTTGTATTTCTCTCAAGAGGCTTCACAAGCTGGGTGGGAGCATCATAATCAGGGATGTTAAGCCAGAGGCCATGAGAAACAGCAGTGGTAACACCCTCTCGGAGACTGAAAGGATAACCACGAACAAAGTCTGCACCTTCTCTGTATGGATCATAAAGAGTATTGAAGAAATGTGGAGTGGATGGACTTAAAAGGTTTTTGATGTGCTGCTCAAGTGCATTGATCTCTTTGCCTGATGGGTCTTTAGCAACCTGCAAATTAATACAAAACATTTATTTTTTTAGGCCATCTACAGCCATAAACTCCAAAATACAGTTAACTTTATACCATTTTTAAAACCAAAAAAGAATATTCTCTTCATAATCCTTTTTATCTATCATTATACAATTTTTTATAATTCTCCACTATTTTATATATTTTACTAATTGCCCATAAATAAATATGTTTTATATATCGATTAAAAAAATTTAATTATTAATATAGCAAAACTAACAAATTAAAATACATTAATTTATTAAATAATTGAAAAAAAAAACTAAAAATGGGGTTTTTTTGTAAATATAAAACTAAAAAAAAATAAAAATGGAGGGCTTTTTTGTAAATACAAAAACTAAACAAAAATTCAAAAAAAAAAAATGGCATGCGAGCAATGGAACGCCAGCTACCATTCACCAACTGGATTTTTCACTGCATTTTGCAGTGTAATTGGAGTGCCCTTCCACCTGCATTTTGGTGAACACCAAAATGCAGTGTGGTTGGAGATGGTCTTATCATCCTACGTTTTGCACCAGATCCAGCAGGTTGTTCTGATAGGTAAAAAGGGGTGATAGTGGTGTTATTGTAGGCATCATAGCGAGCCAAGAGCCAATGGAAGACAAAACACTGGCTTTCTGAGATGCCACTTTGTTATCAGATCCTCAACCATTACCATGTAGAAAAGTAGGCAGGTTATCTCCATGGATAAAAAGAAATAGATAGTTCTATCTGCAGAGGACCTTATCAGGAGATTTTGGTATAATGCTGTCAGAAAAAATCTTATGTTTGTACTTGATGCAGTAGATAATATATGAAGATCTGAAAGGTGTCAAAGGTCTATGACAATTGTTCACATACCATGCCTCTGGCTCATGTTCAAATTTGCATAAAATTTGGTCTCAAATCAGCAGAACGATTATCAATTTAGAAGAAATGCTAATGAGCACAACACTAACATCAAACTGCAAAAATGCAGCTACAAAAGGCAACACAAAAATAAGTATAGCGCATAAAATTAGGTCTCAAATCAGCAGAACGATTATCAACTTAGAAGAAATGCTAATGAGCACAACACTAACATCAAACTGAAAAAATGCAGCTACAAAAGGCAACACAAAAATAAGTATAGCAAACCAACTTAAAACTCAGTAAAAAAAAGAATCAACTACCACCAAAAACAGAAATCAAAAGACCGACAAAAGGTCATGTCAAGATCCAGATTTTTCAAGCACAAACTTTTTAAAACCAGCCAAAAAGTTCATCCTCAAGAAACCTATAATTCTTCATTTCTTCTCTAAATCAAGTTCATTAAAACCAATAATCCAAATAACCATCAAGATCCAAAACTTATACTTCTTCATAACATTAAAGGCTATATACTCCTCCCATAAACACATGGGTCAAATAAAAAAAAATTCATCATTTAGGACCCCAAAGAACAAAAACTACTAATAGAAACAAGTGCCAAGCACAGCAAAAGCTAAATTCTGTTGAACTATCAAATCAAAACCAACGAGAAATCACAAAAATAAAAAACTTACAAAGCAATCATCATCAATAGTGAAGATATACTTCTTCTTGGAGACCATGTAACCAAAGCAACGACAAGCAGAGTCCTTGAAGGAAATGCAAGAGGCTTTAGGACCCAGAATCTTATTAATATCATTTCTATTATAGAGCTCATAGTCAAAACCATCAGGGACCTTGATGTTCTTTGATGGGTCACCATCTTGGACTATGATCAAGTGATATGGCTCAAAAAATGGCCTCCACATCTCCAAGAAATCAAGATTTCTAATTGTGGGTATCACTATATCGAGCTCATCTTTCAAAAGGGGAGTGGGTTTGATCGAAGATCCTGCCATGGCTGAAGAGAGAGAAAGAGAAACTAAGAAATGGGCTTCAGCGAGGGAAGTGGTGGCTTGTCTCTCTGGCTGTGTCAATTGATATAGAGGCTGTGAAGGGTAAATTTGGAAATAAAAATTAAGTTTCAAGAAATATCATTTAGATCCCTGACTCCTGAATTGGAAAAATATCTAAATAGAATTTTCTTTTAAAAGCTTGCTTTTTTTTTTTTTTTCACTTGTAATAGCTTTCAATATTAATTACAATGTTTAATGTGATTAATTATGGTGAATTCATTGATAATTTATTTCTCTTTGTTATTATTATAGATGGTAATTAATTTATGGTCAAAACTATATACATGTTTTATTAGAGTGATTTTATATTTTATTTAGACTTCTATCAAATTAGATTTAAAATTTTATTTAAATTCAAACACATCAAATTTAAAATTAATAACAAACTTGCAAACATAATATAATGGTTGTATATTTCTCCGTTGACAATAAATTTATTTTTGAATTTCTTATTCTATTAAAAAATAAAAATACATATAAAATATTAACACTTTTCTAATTTAAAAGTACTATTTTAATTTGAAAATGCATATTTTTTAAAAGGAATTAAAAAACATAAATAGATTTTTTTTTATGAATCTTCAATATTATAATGTGATGTTTAACCAAATAAAATCAAACAGTCATTTGCTTGTCTTTGATGATTTATAAACAATACCTTATCATTTAAGAGCTTTTTTTTTTTATTTTTTTTTATTTTTTTGAATTAGAAACATTTCAATATATAGTGAAATAAATGAGATAGAAGATATATAGGTTTGACTTTTTTATGAACTAAAAATTAGCAATTAAATAGTTAGGGATGAGATATTAATGACTAGCTATTAGAGGAATAAATGCTAATAATTAAAGAAAAAATAGTTTTTAATTTTAGATTTTAAGTGATTAATTATTAAATATTTCAAACAAGGGTTTGAAATCTCAAACACTAATTTTTTTAACTCCAAAATACTCATCCATACAACCCATTAATGAGTTTGGGATATAAAATTATAGTTTTCCCCCCTCCCTTGAATAATATACTGAAGTTCCATTCCACAATATGTTGAGATATAGAATTATTTTCACTTTGCTTTTTGGAGAATAACTGATTTTTAGAATGGCTTTGCAATTAGAAATTTAGAATCAATTAATGTTGGTCAAGACTTATGACTTTGGTTTAGCTATTGACTTTTGAATAAAATGAGCAAGTTTTGAGCTATTGGTTTGGTAACTTAGAAAAAATCATGAGTTGATTTAGACCAAACTTGATTTAAAACATTTAACATAAAATAATAGATATATTTGTTTTTTTTTTATGATAAATTTATATCACATTTTTTATTTTATTGGTTACTTTGTTATATGTTACAATTTGGTTTATAATAACAACCTTTGCTATAAATATGTTTAAACTCAATTTAATTGGGTATGTAATTATTACATGGATTAATTAGTTTCTATATTGGATCAATGAACTGTTATAAAATCTATGAAAATTATTACTATATTAGTATTCTAAATATATTGACCATATGTGGTGGTGGTCTAAAATTACTTGTGGAACCACTCTTTTTTTTTTTTTTAAATATTAGGAAAGAAAAATTTTAATATTTGAGAAATTATATAAAATTAATTCTCGCATTATAGATTGATGCTGACTCAAAAAATTTGATTTAATCGGAATTTAAATATAGGACTCGTTATAAACGTGGTTTAAGAAAATTTGATCTAATACCAAACCTTATATTACTGAGCACAGTAATTGCACTTTACTTCAAAATTAAAAAAAGAAGAATACGTATATGGTGATTTTATTGGGTTATAAGGCTTGATGTAAAAAGATCCGACCAACCTTCAAACAGAGGTGGGTTTGGCCCAAGAGAAAGTAACTGTAATCATTTTCTTTTTTACTTGATGATCAAAATATATTCTAAATTTATGTTTTTTTTTTTTTTTAATTTAGTTTGTAAATTTCTAATTTTGTTTCAATGTATATATCTAAATAATGTGTAGACAATTTAAGCAATTTCATAGGAGGAGAATTTACAAAATGTTATCATCGTAGGGTGGTTTTAGGGTTTAATATTATCTTAAGTACCAAAAAAAATCAATGCTAGTTAGTATAAATACATTCTAAGAGTATGTTTGACATGCTCTAAATTTTGAATAAAATTTTATTTATATTTCTATTTTTTCTTTTGATACACAAATAATCTAAAGTTTTTTTTTATATTTGTTTTTACATTTTTGTAATTTTAATGACTCCATATTTTATTAATATGATATATATTTTTTAAGTATAATTATTAATTTAATAAAATTTTTATTTAATTATTTAAAATATAAATTTGAAAATAAATATCTAAGGTTTTAAAATTCTATTTTACTTTGATTTCGATTTCAACATATACCAAACAAATTCTAAAGCTATTGTAAATAGTCAAAACAAAATTAGTAATTTATCAACCAAATCAATAAACATAGAATATAATGGAAAAAGTATAAAATTCATTCGATGTATTATATAATTATATTTTGTTTGGATGACAAGAATTTAAATTATAAATTTAAATTTGGATTAAATTTCTTATTTAGATCATTAATATTAGGTGAATTTAGATTTGATTCAAATATTTAGTGAAATCTAATCATTCAAAAATTTAATATTTTAAATTTTTTTTATACCTAGTTATTTTAAATCTATTATCTTCATTTTTAACTTAAAATTACTAATTTTTTTTAAATTTAAAATTTAAAATTCTTTATATTCTCCAAATAATAAATTTGAAATATGAGATTTAAAATCAAAATTTCAAATTCAAATTTATAAATTCAAACACAACCTTAATTTTTTTTTTCCATTAGAATTTAATAAGTTAATAAAACAATTTTTTTTTTTATGAACCCTTTTGAGTTGATAATTTTTAACTCAATATATATATATATAATTCCAATATTTTCAGAACCGGATCAGTTAAAGAATTAGTAAAATCAGAAGGTTAGAGGTTTGATCGAAATCGAATCGGTTAAACTGAAAAAAATCAGTATACATTTATATGTATATATAATTTGACATTTATTATATATATGATGAAAATAAATATAATTTAATATTTAAAATTTTTATCAAAAATTAAAAAAAAAAATTTGACCCGCTCGAATCAGAAAAACCAATCCGATTCACTGATTTTTAACCTGTTTTTAAGAGTTGACCGAACTAATTATTGATTCGATTCTCAATTTTGACAATCACAAGTAATTCAACTCAAAAACAAAACTCATTTATTTCATTTCAAAAAATAATCTGCATACATTTACTATCCAAATCAACTCGAATATGATCTTGCTCAAGCTGATTAACGGTGTTACCATCTCTAAACCTCTTGATCCAATTCAATGCTCAAATTTTGAACCTTCTAATTGAAATTTTTCAGATCTTAACCATTTTATATATCAAAATAAACAGCAAAATTAGTCAAACAAATGTTTCCTCTTGGCATTTTTGGAGAGATCTCACCGACAGTTTGAAGATTTTGTACATAATTAAGGGGGGCATCATGTGAAGTTGGTTGGGTGAGAGAAGCTCAAGTGGTGGAAATTTCTTCATCCTTCATATTCTATATATTCTTGGCCACAATCCTTTATTTTTTATTTTCATCATATAGTACTCTACCTATTATTGCTCTTGTTGTGACTTCAATTATTAGCTTAAATGACAAAAAAAATATATTTTTTTTTTCGAAAAAATTTCATATATATTAAAACTTCTTAAAATAAATTATTTTACTCTAATATTGAAATTTAGTCGTATTTATATTCATTTGACAAAATATAAATGAAAATTAGCCCATTATATTTATAATAATTATTACTATTATTTACATTAAAAATTAAACCAAAAGAGAGTAGAGAGTAGAGTTGCAAAGCAAAGCAAGTACAAAAAGTATTTATAGTAAATTATGTGTAGAAATTGAGTTGACCTGTCAGAAAAGAATATGAGAATTGTAAAGCTACGAACGTGGGTATATATGTGTGGTGACACCCAAAAACTATTCATACTTATACTAAGCAATTTGCATGTTCAATTACATATATTCCTTCATCACTTGTCATCACATGCTTCCCTACCTTCCTTTTCTTCTCCCATAATATTATTATACATAAAATAAACTTCTTATTTTGTTTTTTTAGCTTTGGAAATGAAGATTTTGAATTCATTATTCAGATCATATATACACTAACAGTCAGTTTATATTTATTTTCTCTTATATGTAAAATGCACTAATTACTAATAATATGTTATTAACTTACTTCAATTACACGTTTATTCCCCAAAGAGTTATCAATTGGAGAAGAGGGGAAAAATAAATGGAAATATATATATATATATATAATTTCTATTTTTGGTCATTTAAATGGTAGAATTTCATTTCCAATATTCTATCTCTATTCTCAAGTTTCAACAGTTAGCTACCACAACTGTATTAAACAGTTTGTTAAATGAAGTGAAGCTCTAATTTCTGTGGTTCTCACTTACTTATCAGTGCCATAACAAGGAAGACTGATTTCATCCTTGTAAGTTGTAACTGTAACTTTTTGGCATGTTAAATTTTTTTAGCTTATTCTATGTATTTAAATATTAAATATTAAATATTCTTCTAATTGTGCCTTAGTAATTGGACACCCTTATATGCAATCCATTTGGTGCTTCAACTCTAGGAAATTTCAGAATTTCATCTCCTCCAACTTCCTCCCACCTGCAATCCAAGAAAATTATTATCATTCAAGCCTGACCCCAAAAAAATAAATAAAAAAGAATGGCTTTGTTTGGTAAACTTTTATTTTTTCCGCCTTTTGCTATTATATTTTAGAATAGCAAAAAGCGAGTTCACCAAACAAAGCCTTAGTAAAATAATGCAACCTACCTGTATTTTGTGACAAAATAATGAAGGAATGCAGAAATTATAACTATGCCTAGTTCTTTTCCTGGACAGAGCCTACTTCCTCCTCCAAAAATGAAGCAATTGCGAGACTCCAAGCTCTTATCCTGCCATTTTCATTCAAAATTTTCATGGGATTCTTAGCTTTGTAAATTTAGAATAAACTTGAGCAACCTATATATATATATACCAGCCATCTCCATGGATTGAAGGTTAAAGGCTCTGGATATAGAAATGGATCATAGTTAATTTCCCTTGTATAGACATATATTCTCCATCCTTTTGGAATAATGAACCCTGAAAAGATTAGATAAAAAACCCTGAGAGAAGGTCAAAATAGAATTAAAAATATGTAAATGCTTGCAACCTATTATTTAAACAAGAAAGAAATTTCATCATACCATTCAATTCAATATCATTTGTTGTCTTTCTTAGTACTCCATTTACAATTGTAGCCAATCTTGATGTTTCAAAAATCACCTGCATCGAATTTAAATTAAATGTTCATGACTAAAATTCAATAAAAGTGTATCCACTGCACACCAGACTTCCTACTTCCTACTACTTACAGCACGAGTAAAACTCATTGATTTGTACTCATCCCAATCAATTGCCGCCCCCAACTTTTTCCTGTTGCGAATTGCTAAATGTTCTTCCTAGTTGCATTAATCCAAATAAAATAATTGTTAGTGACATGTATATTAGTGACATTACCATAAGAATTAAAACCTGAAATTTAGAGAAAGTCAATTTTGACTTACTCTAAGTTGTTGAAGAGCTTTAGGATGGTCATGGAGATACTTGATAGCCATCATAGAAGTAGTTGAGACAGTTTCATAACCTGAATATAGAATTGTAATAACCTGGTCAAGAATCTCTTGATCATTTAAATGGTAGTTAGAGTCTTCATTGCTTAGAAGATGACCAAGAATGTCATTATGGGTTATTGAAGAAGCTCTTCTCTCCTTAATTATTTGTCTCAAAATTTTGATTACTCTTTTTCTTCCCTGTAAAAAAATCTCAGTTAAAATATGCAAAAATTTTAAAAAAAATTATTTGGAATAATTGAATAATTAATTCTTCAAGAATCAACCTGGAATCCACAATGATAATCAGTGCCTGGAATGTTGATAGGCAGTGATAACGCTCCTACTACTATCTTATCAAACTCTGCTTTGAAAATTTCATAAATCGAACTCGATTCAGTTTCAAGAATTTGCTTGAAGGATATGAAGAATGCCATCTGAAATTTAAAGAAATAATTTAAAATTACATTAAAATCTTTTTATGTACATATTAAACACACACACACACACCAAAAAAAAAAAAAAAAATCCTGCAAATCTTGAACTATGCCCCCCATTTTTTTTTGTCCTGCTAGTCATTTATTTTCTGAACTTTATTTGTTCAAATGTCAATATCATGCAGGCTAGTTACCACAACACATCAAATGGTAATTTAGAGCTATCTATAATACGTCTTTGATTAAGCATTTTAGGCAAGGTGATTAAAAGGCTGCTAGTTTATATTTTCTTTCCTAATATTTTCCTTCACATCAGTGGTATTAATCTGCTATTTTTGTCTGGATTGAAACAGACTAACTACAAAAGAGAGAGCAACAACAAACAAAGACCTCTAAACAGTGAAATAGATGGTTTTGCCATTCCATGAGGGACTCTTAAACTATAGCAGATAGTAACATAGATTTAAAACCTTTAAACTCTTAAATTATGGTTCAAAATCGCAATTTCATAGTCCTGAAAATGATTACAGTATCGCTAAGTTAAATCTCAATGGTTTAAACTTTTTTTCTTCTAACTGCAAATAAACAAACCAACCTCATTAGTTTTTTCTTGAATATCAATGTTTTTGCCTTCCCAATTGTCAAGAAAGTATCTGATATACTTGTCGATTCTCGACAAAAGCTGTTGTTTGATCATGGGAGGGCCAATGAGGGATAGCAATGAACCTCTAATGTATTTGTGAGTAGAACCATGTACAGCAGCAATGTTGCATTTTCCAAGTATATCTAGCATGGACTGAGGGTAGCCAGGAACAAGTCCTTTTCCTTCATTCAAAAGAATGTATCTATTGAGCTCTGCATCCATGGAAATAATTGTAGGACACCCCAATATATGAGACTTAAAGAAACTTCCGTACCTGTTAAGAAACAAATTAAAATTATTTATATGTAGTTCTGAATCAACAAAAAAGAAGAAAGAAACTAACTAAAGAGTAAAGATTATGAAAGAATTGAATGGAAGCTATATATATATAAAACTCCCTGCTTTTTTTCCAAATTCCCCTGCTTTAAAATGAAAGAATCAAGAAATGAAATCTACAAGATTCTTGAAATATGGACATAAGTAATTAAGGAAATACCTTGCTCTCTGGTTTTTCATGAAATCAGGTCCATATCTGAGAAATTCAGTGGTTTCTCCAAAAATTGGCCACCCCATTGTTCCTGGAGGCAATCCTTTTCTTGTATACCTTATCTGATTCCATTTCAAGAACATAGCAAAGAAAATGCAGAATCCCATAAACAACCCAACAGCCAAAACCACTAATACTGCCATTGATGCTCTCAAGAAATTAATTTTGAAGTCTCAAATTGACAGAGTACTCTGTTTTGGGAGAGAGTAGCTATGGTAATG
Organism: Aleurites moluccanus; assembly: GCA_948193065.1. Lineage (NCBI taxonomy): Eukaryota > Viridiplantae > Streptophyta > Magnoliopsida > Malpighiales > Euphorbiaceae > Aleurites > Aleurites moluccanus. The sequence goes on from CANXYC010734398.1 coordinate 39,532, forward strand.
GTGCTGCAAAATGGTATGGCTTGCTCAGGTGTTTTGTTTTATGATATGAGTGTGGGTCTCTGATCTAGACAAAGTATATATTACAAAGTAGAGATAGAGATATAGACACAGGGGGAATTGCTGAATAGGCCAGACCATGCACCTACCCAGTGACCCATTATTTTCATATCAGTGAGAATATTTATATAGTAAGAAAATTTTAATTTTTCTAAGTTGCCAAAAAAAATAATAATAATAATAATAATTTCACATATTTTTAATTCTCCTTGAACAATATCATTATGTATGGTACTTTTTTTTTACCAAATTGCATAAACAGAATCTCTTCTATTTAAAACTTTGTTAACTATTATTTACTTATATATGGCTAAGGCCTTATTTGGAAGTTTATTTTTTCATGAGAAAAAATAATAATTTTTAATCCATGAAATAAAAAAAATAATTAATAAACAAATCATTAATTAGTTTTTTTTAGATTATTAACCAAAAATATATATATTTTTCTATATATCATATCAAAAAATAGAAATGATGAGTTGACAGTATTTGAGTCAGTAATAAAATTTTAATTTTTTTTATAAAAATAATAAAATTTATTAATTTTGATACTTAGCATTAAAAAATTAAATAATAGTTATTTTTAAGATAATTATTTAATAATATAAGAGAAGTGATATTTATGAAAAAATATTAAATAAAAATTATCATTTTATTCAAATTAATTAAACTTCTAAACAATAAATAACTCTTATTCTCTTTTATTTTATTTTTCTTTCTTATTCTAACTCTGAAATACTTCTGGGAGAATTTGGCAAATAAGCTGTACTGTGGGCCCCGACAAGCCTATCTATCTATATTCACTTTGGTCCATTTCACAAGGAAAGATATATCAATCTAATAACTATATTGCCTATTGCAAAATTGTTTCCAAATATATTTACAATATAAGAAATAAATATTTTATGAATTTATATTTTTATTAGTTGCAAAATATACTAAAATTAGAACTCGTAACCTTACGACTATTATTCTATTTTATATTTAAATTTCATTAAGTAATATTGGCCTTACCACATAATAAATAAGATTTTAAATTCAAATTCTGATTCTTACTTTTATATTTTTATATTTAAGGTGTTAAAAAAAAAATTTAAAAGTCTTTCTTAAAAAAAAAATCTAAAAGATGCACATGGCATGTCCTATTGAGAGGATCATTAGATTATTAGGAATATAATTTTTCTGAAACTAAATTTGAATTTTCTTTTGCTAAACATGGAAATCACATTCATGACATTCAATTCTTTTCCACTTATGGATATTAAGGATTTTAATTCATTTCTTAAGGATTAGCATCCAAATATTACCATCTATATATATATATATATATATATATATATATATCCTAAGAAATATTGGATTTAACAACATTAATTTAACATATATTTAGTATTAATTAATAATTAATAATAAGCATATATTTTTAACAGCATTTGACAATATTCTCAAATATTAACATGTTAATAATAATATTAAATATATATATTGGAATATCAAATTAAATCTCACATAAAAAGATTATAAAAATAAACATTAATATATAAATAAATAGAGAAACTTACTATATTGGTTTGATTCAAATTTTAATTATTAAGGTGATTAATAAAAAATATTACAAAATAACTGGCTATCTCTGAATTATCCAAATTGTCTATCTAATAAACTTCATTCATGGTATCAGAGTGAATTTTTATTCTAATTAATTATTATTTGTGGTCTAAACTCATCAAACTATCCAATTGAATATTAAATTAAACCAAATTACTTATGGACCGAAACTTGAGGAGGGTTGCTTGAATTATTAAATGGCAACTAGATCAAACCAGTTATTATTTAAGATGAGTGTTGGAATTTCAACCTTACCATATTGATTGATTCAATTTTATTATATTGACTTAATTTAAATTTTTATGATTAAAATGATCAATCAAAAATATTATAAAATAATTAATTCTTTTTAAATTATTTAAATTATCCATCTAATAAATTTCTTCAGTATATAATAATGTTATTAAAAAATGTTAGATATGCATATTTTATATATTATATGGTATTATTGTTAATTCTTATTAGTATTAAATTTTTTTCTTCTAACAACATATAGCTAGATTTTGTTGTATTTCTTGCAATGTGAATTGATAATCTAATGATCGGCTTTCTTTTAATAACAATAATAATAATAATAGAGATTTTAAACCACGAAAGCATTGTGGTGGCAGATAAGATCTTACAAATGCAAATGGATCAAGCTTGGTATCACTCATATGGTTATCCATAGGACACCTACAGTTATGAATAAGCTTTCTTGCTTCTTTACCGTCAAAGTTACCTATTGGCATTGTTATTTGAATTATTGTTAATAAAAATATTATGTTAAAATATTAATTAAAAATTATTTTTAAAGTGAATTTCATATATTCAAATAATAAAGTCAAAATAATTAAAGATCATAAATAAAATATCATTTTAAAAATAATAATTTCAACTTTAATACTAGATTGAAACTTAATGTCGTTGTCAACATAAAAATTGAATTCACCACTCTTTCACTTAAGTAAAAATAATTTATTATCTTATATGTTTTCAACCATTCTTAAATTTTCTAATTGTTTTTCCTTCAAAAGTTAATAGCTAATTATATTTTAATTAATTATAAATAAAAATTTATTTTGATAACAAAAAAAAAAAAAAATTAATTTGAGGGTATTAAAGAAAATTTAATTAGAGGGACGAAAAATAAAAGTTTTAAAAAGACTAATGAGAAAAAAAAATATGAATATATATTTTCAGAGATTTTCTAAAGTTATTTCAGGTAATTTGTTATTTAAATTTATAAAATAAAGTATAAAATTACATATTTATTTGAGAGGAGTTTAATTTTCATATTTTTAAATGAATAAAACCACACACTAATATCAATATCTTGTCATTTTAATTAACATATTTCTCACCAATTCCAGAAGGGCACAAATAAAAATTAATAATTCCAATTTTCTGTGAAAGCAAAGAAAACCTTATATTAAGAAAAATAGAAGCAACAAACAAGAATACTAAATACAATAAAACCTCTATAAATTTTATTAATTAAAAAAATATTAATTAATCTATAAATTAATAATTTATTAATTTAAAAAAAATATTTATAATTCAATGAATATATATTTAATCAACTTAAAATTCATTATGTTTTATTAATCTAATAATCAATTTAATATTAATTAAATGAATTAAAAAAAATGATTACTTGAATAAGAATTAAGTGAAATAGAATAAAAAATTATGTGATTATTTTATATTCAAAATTAAATAATAAAATATATGATCAATTAAATATAAATTAAATGAAATGAAAAAAAAAAATATGATGACTTGAATCTTTGAATTAAAAAAATTAACAAAAGAAATGAGAGTATAATTACTTATATTTAAAATAATTTTTAGAGTCATATTTTAATAAAGTATATATGATAATTTATTATATATAATATTGACAAATTATTAATTTATAATATGAAATTTTCAGTAAAATATTATTTTATTAATTTATAGTTATAAAATTGGAATCATAGAAAATTATTATATAATAAAAATTATTAATTTATCGGATATTGATTTAGAGAGATTTTACTATAATACATATTTGCACTAATTGAAGTTCAATGTCAAGAAACTACTAAAAAATAGAGGAAATCATAAGATAATTGCCAATTCTATGGCACTATTTGAGTAAAATTTAATTTAATTAATAAAAAATAATTTACTTAATGATGAAATTTATATATTTGGAATAAATTTTATAATAATAGGATTACTTTGATTGGAATAATTGAAAAGTAAAAAAAAAAATTATTGTTTTATTATTTTCTATTAATTATTATATTTTTCTAAACATAATAATTGATAAATTAAAATTTAATTTAATTGGATTCTTATAAAATTTGAATTTTCAAATGGGGTATAAGCTGGCTGCAGTTTAAAATTAAAATAAAAAAAGTAAAAATTATAAAAGAGAGGATAATATTGTAATTGTGCAGGATTATTTCATAAACATACACAATTTATAGAGAAATTATATAAATTTTGGATCACGAAAAGCTAATATAATAAAAAATTAAATCGAATAAAATTTAATTTGATCTATTCGATTTAATTTATATTAAAAAAAATATAAAATAATTAAAACGATATATATATATTAAAAAAATAAAATTAATCAAAATACTAAATTAAATTTAATATATTGATTCGATTTACTTAATTTAATAAAAACATCTATTTATAAATTTTAAATTTGATTTATTTAATTATTTTATAATAACAAATAAGATTCAGTTGGATGGATTCACTCCAATTACTACTCTGGTTTTAGAGCTAAAGTTCAAAAAACAGATTTTTATAGATTTAAAAAATCAATTCAAAATTTTAAAAATTTTATAAAAGTAAGATGGTATTCAATTAAAACTTTAAAATACTATAAAAAGTTTGTAGAAATTAATAGGTATTCAATTAAAATTTTTATAGAGTCTTTACATGTTTATCGGTATTCAAAAAGTCATTAATTTTTTAAAAAATATACTTTTAAGAATTTTGGATAACTTTTTATATGTTAATACTAATAAAATTTCTCTAACATTTTCTTTCACTCCTTATCAAGATTTATTTTGAATGACTTTTATTTTTTTTATATACTTATAAAATAAATAACTAAATCAAGCCCAAAAATTATTGCAAATAATGAATTCATTTTTTAAAATCACTAATTTGAAAATATATATAGGTTGTATAATATTTTATTTATTTTTATTGTTATATTATTCTATAACTTCCTTTTTTTTTTTTATTAAATATTGTGATTAATAATTTAAATTTATATATTAGCATATATACAAATAAAAATATTGACGGAGAGATCAATATAAAAATTAATTATAAAAATTATTATTATTTATATAAATATAATACTTTTATATTTATATTTATATACTTTTATTTAAAATGCTATTTATATATTCTTTATTTAGTATAAAAAATAATAAAAAATTATTTTTTAATAATACGTTATATGAAATATGAGTTTTACTAATTATTATGTATTAAATTGAAATATAAAGAAAATTTTGAAACTCTCTCTATATTTACTATTTGATTTAATTTTTATTATAATTTTTTGAAATTTTTACATAATTTAAAATATTTAAAAATAATTAAAAATAAATATTTGATAATTAATAAGGTATTTAACATAAGAGTTTAAATTTTTTATTTAATAATATTATTTGAACAAATTAGATGAAAAATAAAAAATAAAATAAAAATATACTAAAAATAAGATAATATAATACTTTTAATATATTATAATATAATTATTTTAATTATATTTTTCATAATTCTTTATTTCTTTTATTGAATATATTATAATTGATAATTTGAATTTTTATATTAATATATAAAGTTAAAAATAAAAATATTAAAGGCGATACCAAATAATGATAATAATAATATACAACAACTTTATATTAATATATATTTTTATTTAAAATAATATTTATTTATTTTTACCTTTTTATAAGGCATGAAAATTAATAAAAAATATTTTTAATAATAAATTATGCAAAATATATTTTTACGAACTAGTATATATATAGTTGAAGTATATATAGAAAAAGTTGAAACTCTCTTTATACTTATTATTTTATTTTATTTTTTATAAATTTTTAAAAAATTAATATATTTTCAATATTTAAAAATATTAAAAATTAATATTAGTTAATTAATAGTATATTTAATATGAAAATTTAAATTTTTTATTTTATTTTATTTATGTAAGATTAATTAATTTTACAGTGATAATATTATTTTTTTAAAAAATATTATTATTAGAATTAATAATCTACTATTAATATAATCCCAAATAAGAAATCTTCATTCTCTATAAATATCAAAGTAACTATTATAAATTAATCAAAATCTATAAAATCTATTTATATTTACAAAATAAAAGTCTGCAAAAGTCATTCATAAAAATATTAATTCTGTAAAAATCAATAAAAATCTGTAAAACTCTATAAAAATCATTCATTTAAAAAAATTTATAAAAATCATTAATTCTCTTGATTCAATATATCTCCTAATAGTTTAATTGTATGGGAATTTATCATAAATATTTTTATTTTATAAAGAGTAAATACCTTGGTATAAATTATTCTGCTTATACTTTTTATATCTCTTTGGTAAGTTTCATTTTTTATTATAATTTTGAAAACTAAATTAGCATGAGTTTTCCAATTTCTTGCTATTATATAAATTAATTTCTTGATATTTTAAGGCTGTATTTGGTAAAAATAATATTTTCAAATACAATTTAGATATGATTATTCAATTTTTCACTACCAAATAGTACTTTAAAAAAAATTGAAGGCATTAGCATGTTAAATAACTCGAAATTTCATAATTCTAAACAATTTCAATATACTAAAACAAAATTGATCGCAGTTTTCGTTTAAATTTAAAAAGTGTTACAAATTGTAACCAAAACAAGACAATTAAAAAAACAAATAACCATAAACATTATCAACTAGCAATAGGTTTTACTTTTAACAATTCATTTGTTATAAAATTAGGCAATCTCAAAATTGGAAGGACAAAATATGAAAATGATAAACAAAATTTTCACAAAAAAGCATCCAATGTTGAAGAATAGGGACAAGAGTCAAGAGATGTACTTTTGGACACACTTTTTTCAAAGGGAAAATGATAGTGACATGCAAAAGTCCCCACGTGCAATTGTTTTTATTCTCTATTGTGCCGACATAAACAAGCACAATTGCTTCTATCATTCTTCTCTTTTAACTTGATTGCTCCTGTTTTTCCCATCCTTCTTTTTGCTCCCCTAAATTTCCACTTTCCCCTATTCTATTATAATTTTTTTTTTTTGCACCATACAAATATATATTTTCTCATTTAATATTACTATTAAATATTAAAAAATTATTATGTATATTAATAAGTTTCACTATTAATAGATTTTATATTATTTTCAAAATAAAAGAAATTAATGGCTTATATTCTTTCTCCATAATTTTAAAGTTATTTGTTTTTACCACTATTAAGGTTATTTATAAATAAATTAATAATGATTTTCATATACATCCCTTCTTACATTTTAATTTTGACCATATTTATTGAGATTAAAAGATTTGTGAATTAGAAAAAAAAAATATTTTTATGATTAGATATTCTCTAAAAATTTGATTTTTCATGAATAATTTAAGGAGTAAATACACTCTTAAATTAAAATTAATATATATTTTTAAATTCGGTTCGACTTTTAAATCGATAGAAACAAAAAATCACGAATCAGAGATTTAATTGAAATTGAATTACAGTTGAATCATAAATAATTAAATTAATATTATATAATACTTTTAATGTGTGAAATAAAATTTTATGAGAAATTTAATTGAATAATTTGAAATAAATAATATATAAATATATTTTTAGAATTTTAAATAGTAGTAAAATAAAAGATAATAAGAATTTTAAAAATGATAAATTTTTTGTGTAAATAAAAATGAAAGAATTTAACTTTTTAGTGTTAAAAAAATTTAAACTTATTCTACAACATATTTAAATTTTATTGTCTATTTATTTAGAAAATTAAATTTATTTTACAATATATTTAAAATTTACTATTTATTTATTTTAAAGAGGTTATTAATATTTTTTTCAATAATATAAAAATATTTTGAGAAGAAAATTGTTATTAGCTAACATTTAGTTTGAATAGTTAGAAGCTTATTATATATTCAAGAGGTCGTAGATTCCAAACTTAGTGGTAGCAAACAAATATATATATAAAAAATTGGAGACTGGTGTATCCTTTGAACCAGTTCCAGATCAATCAGTTTCTCAATTAATTAGTTGGTTCATATCAGTTCTAATATATTTATTATATAGACGGTTAATATATCTGGCTGAACTGAAAATAAGATTAGTTTATGATTAATCTAGGGTGATTGATCGATTCAATCTAATTTTTAGAACAGTGAAATTAACCATTGAAGTTTATTTTCATTTTTTTTTTCTATAAGCCACCAAATTATTATTTTTATTTAATCTTTAGAGGAAAAAAAAACATAGTAATGTAATATAAGTACAGACGCCTAACATTTTCCAGCATAAACAAAGATTCAACTTTCTATACTATTAATTGAAATAGTCATCATTTCTTAACTACTGTTATAATCTTGTTGAAGGATCATTTGTGAAATGATCCAATTTTTCAAGGACTATACTATATTTCACACCACATGGATGTCAAGAGTTGAAACAAGATTTATATTAATAAAAAAAAGTTTTATGGATCCACTTACTGTAATGAAATACCAACTTAATGTACTCACACACACACACCAACCCACCCATACTATCTGCTATTTGTTTTCAGCACAAGCAATGGGAAAGAAAGAGAAGATATAATTTGAAAGTAAGCATGCAAGCATGTCCAGTCAATGATGACATATTCAGATTTTTCATTTCTTTTTCGATGTCTTCTCAATCGGTGCCTAAGAGAAGATTCAAATTTTTTCCCCTCTGAATTTACTGTAGTACCAAAAAAGAGCATTTCTCCATAACTATTTTTTCCTTCCTATACTTCTATTAGACCCACCAAAACAGACAACCACATTCTACAAAAACAGGTAACTTGTACCTTGCAATTTAATGTCAACAACAAATAATTGCAGGGCAAAATACTATTATTTCATTTATATATATATATATTGTATTGTTTGATAAAGTCTGGTAACCATGTAGCTGCTCAAGCCCATAATTTCATATATATATATATATATATTGTATTGTTTGATATAGTCAGGCAACCATGTCGTGGCTCAAGCCCATAATAAAAAAAAATAAAATTCTATTAACTTGTAAAAAAATATTCACCCAAGCACAATTTTTTATATAAATTTTTTTTCTAAATTCACCGATTATTAATACTCTAATTTTATCCCTCGATAGAATAATATAATATAAGCATTAATTATATATAAAACTATAATATATTTAAAAAAAATAATTAAACCGATTGAAAAAAATAAAAATTAATATAAAATTTTGAAATAACTATATATTTTTTTAAAAAAATAAGATTAATTACTATAAAATTTATGTATTTTAATTAATTATATTAAAAAATTCATATATTTTGATTTCGTTAAACTATGAAATTCTTCTATTAATTTTTACTCCTCATCGATTGAAAAAAAAAATTAATATAAAATTTTAAAATAATTATATTTTTCTAAAAAAATAAAATTAATTATTATGAAATTCATGCATTTTAATTAATTATATTAAAAAAAATTTATATTTTAATTTCATTAGACTATAAAATTTTTTTATCAATTTTTATTTTTTTTAAATTTAATTTCAAAAAATCAAATTTTAATTAAAATATTTATTTTAATATCTTAAAAAACCATATCTCTCCTCTTTCTACAACCAATTCAACCAAACACTCCTCCACGAACGAAAACAAAAATCTCAAAAAACTGTCATCGACCAAGTTTTATATAACTAGATGACTAATTTAGAACTCAGAAATCTTATTTCATTTCAATTTTTTTTCTTTTTCTTTTTTTTTTTCAGATGCCAAACAAAAACTAGCGTAATCGATTGGCTAGTAAGATCCAACGGGAAAAGAGGGGAAAAAAAAGCGCAAATCGATTTTGTCAACAAATAACCAGTCTAACTATACTTGTTTGCAAATAAACCAGAATTTACCAAAGGAAGAATTGAATTCTTCAGAATTACCAAAATTTTTGGAGCTGGTCATCTCGGGGGCGTAAAGCAAGCCATGAAAACTCCGACCACTGATTTTACAGCGGTCACTGGCGGGTTCCGTTTCTTGACGATAGTGGGTGATTTTTTGTGAATTCCATGCTCATCTCTTGGTCACTGGCCTCCATAATGATCCACAAGCCTCTACCAAGCTCATCGAGTCTTATTCCCAGATGGGTTCTCTTCAATCCTCTAGATTTGTCTTTGAAATTTTCCCAAACCCCAATTCTTTCATGTGGTTTGTACTTATCAAGTGCCATGCATGGTCCCGTTTCTTTGGGGAAGCTATTTCACTGTATAATAAGACGTTTTACAACCAAATACCGATTAATGACTTCATATTTTCTTCAATTTTAAGAGCTTGTGGTGGTTTTGGTGATATGGGTATTGGAGAAAAGGTCCATGGGAGGATAATTAAATGTGGGTCTGCGATGCCAGGAAGGTGTTTGAAACTATGTCGACGAGAGATGTCGTTTCCTGGAGTTCAATTATTTCTTGTTGCGTTGATTATGGGGAGGTAAGTGAAGGGTTGGAGTTGTTTCGCCTACTGGTAAAGAAAGGTGTTGAATTGGATTCGGTGACAATGCTTAGCATTTCTGAGGCTCGTGGTTATATTTGCTTTTTTGTTGAATTAAGCTGCTGATTTAATTGATTTGCACTGTAAAATATTAAATTTGGTGGTAGTAGTGGTGGGGTAGTGGTGGTGGTAGTGTAACTGTGGTGAAAATGAAAATTATGATGCGGTCGCCGTGCGGTGGTGTAATAAGGTTTTAAAATAGGAGTATTATGTGTATTTTATATAAATTTAATAAATTTTTTAATGGAATGATTTTAAATTTTAACGGATTACAATATATGAATTTTTTAATATAATTTTAAAAATATATATATTTTTAAGATAATAGATTAAAATGCAAAAATTTTAGAATAATTAAAAAAATAGAAGGTACTAATTAACAAAATTGCTTCAATTGTTGCAGAAAAAGAGTAGAAGTCTAGATCTGCCGACCATGCACATTGTGGTTTACACCAATTGAAATCCTTAAGCCGCCCTCTTTTTGGTGCATTGTGGTTCGGGTTATGGGAAACCATTAAATCTTCTTTTTTGTATTATTCTCTCAAATTTATTAATAGGTTTGGTACTTCCTTCTTGTCTTTTGCTAGATGCATGTGCAACTCAAATTCAACCCTACTCAAATTATAAATGTTTGCTAATTGGACTATAATAGCTAATTAAGTATGGAGAGAGTTTTTTTTTAGTCTTTTTGATTTGAGCATAAATTAATTAAGTTTAATAAATTTAAATATTTTATAATTATAAAAAAAATTAATTATTATTTATCTTTTATAGAATGATCAGATATATTAAATTTCATTGATCTTTTAAAAATGTATTAACTTCCTCCTTGACGAATATCACAATATATTACTAGACCATTTCGTTTAATTTTACAGTTAATTAACTTTAAAATGACCAATAAAAATAAAAAATAAAAAATAAAAAATATTTTAAAAAAATATTTTTACATTTTATTTTTAAATTTATCAAAAAATATGAAAATGAATTTTTTATTTGTATTAAAAATTTAAGAAGAAATAATTTAATTTCTTCTTAAATTATTTTTTAAAATAAAAATAAAAAATATTTTTTAAAAAATATTTTTGTTTATTTTATATTTTTATATTATCAAAAAATATGAAAATGAATTTTTTAATCCTAAAAAATATTTTTTAAAGTAAAAATAGAATGTAATTAATTTAAAATAAATGGTAATAATATTTTTTCTTTTTACTATTTTTATTGACTATTTTAGAGTTGATTAATGGTAAAATTGAACGAAAAAGTATTAGTATAATAGAATATTTATCTGGGGGAGTTAGTGTATTTTTAAAAGGTCAAAAAAAACTTAGTGTATTGAGTTATTATATAAGGGAAATAATAATTAACCTAAAAAAAATTAATTAGCTAGCAGCTAGATATTTTCTAAGTCAAATTGATAAATAAATAAATGAATAATAAAGAGAGTTTTTTGAAAATTATTATTATTTTTTTTTTTGAAAAATTTAATACTGATTAAGACTCGAAATATTTGAGTCTTGAAGACGATGTCAGGACCATTAAACCGAAAGCTCATTGATGAAAAAAAAATAAAATTAACAAACTATTAGAATAATCAAACTTCAGTAATGAAAATGTTACATAAACCGCGCAAAAATTAATTAAACAGGGGAAAATTATCAAGATTGCCAAACTCAACTACATTGTCATTTTTCGATTTTGAATTGACTCTTTTATTTCACTCTTTCATAAACGGACTCCAAATTCTAATTATGCAATACTTAATTCTAGACTTCATGTTCTTGTTCCTCACTGTGTGCATGACACTGATGATCCAGACTGCAATAAAAAAAAAAAAAAGTATATAGCAGTCATACTTGTGATCTTGATTCTCATAGAAATTATTAACAGGAGTTACTGAATTACAATTATGTTTGATAAATTGTAATGGAATAAAATGTAATGTAATCAAATATATATTTTTAGTATAATTTGCAACTCTTACCACACAAGCATGTACATCATTGCAGCCACACAAAAGCTCTCCATTCAGCTTATCTACAGCTTGAAATGCTCCACCTCCATTGCTTCTCTGCACATCATCATTATCAATAATAATATCAATGTCATGATATTTAAGCTCAATGTTTTTACTATATGGTTCAAAAAAAAAAAAAACTCGACGAGATATTTTAAATTTTGAATAATCTATACCTTGTAAAAATCAATAGCAACAAAATTAGCCCATCGATTACCAGATGCAGTATAACATGTATTAAGGATATTGATAAGCCTTTCTGAATTGATTTTGCATGCAATATCCCTTTCTGGAATTGATCCAAATTGATTAACTAGAACCAAAGATTTAGTTTTGTCATCAAGTGATGATGATTCTCCTCTGTTAGCACAATTCTCCTGCAGCCCATCATTCCCATCTGAAATTTGAAAAAAAAAATAAAATAATTAGACTTAGTGTATGCATTAGTTCTAATAAGATAATTACAAATGGGTGTAAAAAGGGAATTGACATCTTTACATTTTAGCAAAATAATAAGCATATTTGTAACAAAATTTTAAAATATCAATAGCTATACTAAGAATAGCTAAGAATTTTTTTTTTTTAAAATTAACACCTTAAAAATTTATCATAGTTAAACAATTTAGTCATTACTATTTTTAATTAACACAATTTTTTTAGGTAATTTTTTTTTTTGAAATAAGATGCAATATTTTAGCATAGAACAATAAAACCAAAAATATAAATGATATCTAATAGTTTTAGGACAAGAATTTCATCCAAATAATGAGAATGTTTTCCAAAAAAAAAAAAAAAATCTAAGTTTGATGACCAAATTATGAAAATTAAAATTTTAGTAGTCTCGCATTTGAATGATTAATATAGAGATATGTACATATTTCATTTGGATAACATATTCAGATTAAAATCTCCTCTCCAATACGAAAAAAAAAAAAATGTTCAGTAGTCTCCATTTAAATATGTGAGGGAATGTAAGTGCTTACATTGATTTTCGACCACATAGTTCCATTGATAAGCTATTCCTTCAGTTTGTTGCTTGGACTTGTCTGAAGTGAAGACAATAAGCCTTTGATTTTGGGCAACCATTTCAGTTACTATTGGCCAATCTTGGCCATTTTGTGGCATTTTTGACACTGGAAACCAATATTTAATCAAACCCGAATCATTGAAAACTTTTGTTAATCCATGTGGTGTTGCAACATAGTCTTCCAGGATCAATGTTATTATTTCTGATGGATTTGCTGACAGAAAGGCTTCTATTTCCTTCAAAGTGTCTATAGCAGGTTCCTACACACACCAAAAAAAAAAAAAGAGAAGACTTTACAAATATTATAGTAAGCTCATATCATATATAAGCTAAGAGTAAGTGCACAATATATTAAGGTTTAATTCTCCCCTCCATGCTCAAAAGAAAAGAAAAGAAAAGTGTAAACATATTAACATTCACCTTGGATTAGTAATTAACCCAATGATCAAATGTCAGCATAGTAGAAAGGGCGAAACCAGGAAAAGAAGTTAGATAATTGATATAGATTTGGAAGAATCAATTTTAAAAAATTTAAATCAATTATTAACATGATTTCAAAGAGGAAATCGATCCAGATCTCAAAGTATGGTTGGGTTGTGATACCCAAATATATATGTGAACCTGCAAAAGAAAGGGTTTGATCCAATTATATCATTATCTACTTGTCATCAACAAAAAAAATGGTTAAGGATTAAAAATTACCTGGAAAATTTATCTAATTTTCCGAAATATAATGATATCCCTCAAAATTTTTTATAGTATAAATGTAACCGTTTTCATTTATATTCTAATTTTATTTTGATTTTGGCCACTCCAAATTTTAAATTTAAAGTTTAAATACTGACAATCTTATTTCATTAAAAAATTGATAATATGTCATAAAATTTAAAAAAGAAGAAGAAAAAGAAAGAAATAGCATATATATGCATTTGTGTTGTACTCAATGTTTTCAAAACCGGATAGGATAAAGAAACGGTGAAGACAGAGGATCAGAAGATCAGAGATTTGATCGAAATCGAATCGATTAAACTGAGAAAAAATTGGTATATATATATAATTTGACATTTATTATTTTTGATCAAAAAATAAAAAAATAAAAAAAATTATGACCCACTCAAACAGGAAAAACCAGCTCGGTTCAATCAATTCATTGATTAACCGATTAGTTCACTAATTTTTAGAAATAAATTTTTAAAAATTGACCGAACTAATTTTTAATTCGATTCTTAATTTTTTGATTTGACCGATCAGTCCAATATAATTTTATCAACTATGGTTTTACTTGAAAAGTTAAGATTAATGAAGAATAATATGAATTACTCACAAATGCTGTAAAGTCCTGGCATTTGCCTTTAAATGAATGGCACAACCATACATCTCCATGAAAATCATAAGTGTCCAACATTAAGGCTCGAACTCCATTCTGCATATATAATTTGTTTTTATTATTTTTTTAATGTTAAAAAAAATTGAAATTGTTTTAAAACATGTAATACTATATAAAAATAAGCACAAGAAATATGCATATAGGCTTACATTTAGCTGTTCTGTTACATTATCTTCTTGATTTGAGAAAGTGAGTCGAGGAATTCCAGTGTGGGATGGCTCTCCTTCAATGGCAAATGAATTGTGACTCGTCAAGAATGCATATTTGTTGAATGGCAGAGAATTGTTCTGTTGCAACTCAAACAAAATATATATTTTTCCATTATTAATTGTAACAACTTGTGTAGTATAAATGAATTCTATAAGATTTTATGAGTATGCATTTGATGGTGAAATTTTAAATTTGATATTTTAAATTTATCATTTGAAATTCATAAAATATTATTTAGTTATAAAAATTATCCAGATAAAAAAATTAGAGATGAATTTTGCAATTTTTCTAATGTATTACTTTAGTTTGGAAAACTAGTTAAAGTTTTTTTTTTTTCAATTTAAATACATAATTTTTAGAGCATGTAGGTTGGTATATTTATTGAAAATTCTTAACTATACTGTGTATATATTAATATAATAAAATAATATATATTAATATAATAAAATAAAGATATATAGAATAAAAAAATAATATTAATTTTTTTTACTAAATAAAAAAGCCATATTAACTAAAATATTTCAATATTCGTTGATTGAGTATATGAAATAACTCTATGCAAGTAGTATATATATATATAAAATCTAATTACTATTATCTTTCAAAGTTTTTCTACTAATCAATAATTCTATTTTTATATATAAATATTTTATAATTTTAAAATATTACTAAATAATTTTAAAATAAATTTCACTATTTTTTTAGATTTATATTTAAAATGTATCTTTAAATTTAAAAAGTCTAAGTGATCACATTATAAGATTCTCAATACATTCACATCTAATAATTTGTAATTTTAATAAAATAAAAGTTATTTAATAAAAAATGCATGAAAAAATATATTTCAAAATAAAAAGTAGAAAATAGAAAATAAAGAATTACAAAATTGAAAATGAATATATTTTTCATTTTTCTAAGTTTTAATTTGGAAAATAAAACTTTCAAAAATTGAGAAAAAAAATTGAAAAATGGAAATCAAGAATGTTTTTCACCGTCAAACAAGATCTTAAAATTTTAAATTATAAATTTCTGAGCGTGTGAATTTAGGCTTAAATCTAAATCTATTTAATTTAGGTATTAAATTATAAATAATTAACTATTTAAAGTAATTGTGATTTATAAATTCACATTTTCATCATGTTTAATATATATGAAATTTATTTAGATTTCTATATTTTTTAATTCTATGAAGTTAATCATACTTGAACTAAATTCTACCAAAACTAATATATATATATATATATATATTACCACAAGCTTGAATTGGTCTGTTATGGTTGATCTTACACATCTTGACCCCTCAAATTCTGCAAAACAAGACAAGCAAGAAAGCCCAGCCTCACAATCTGCATCAGAAGAGCATTGATCTTGGACCTGCAATGGCAAACAAGCA
This sequence comes from Aleurites moluccanus, assembly GCA_948193065.1. NCBI lineage: Eukaryota > Viridiplantae > Streptophyta > Magnoliopsida > Malpighiales > Euphorbiaceae > Aleurites > Aleurites moluccanus. The sequence goes on from CANXYC010734398.1 coordinate 56,046, forward strand.
CTATAAATTAAAATAATCGAACTCAAAATTCGAAGGAAAAAAAATAAACTTTGAAAAAGTAAATATATTAATGTTAAGAGTCAAGACCTTGCATTGCCCATTAGTACAAGAAAATGCAGTGTGTATGAAACAGAGAAAAACTAAGCCTATGAGTAATGCCAAATCTGTAAGATTAGCCATAAGGAAGAAAAATATGAACATGAAAAGTTGTGATGAGTTGTGAGGGTATTATAAGGGAAATACATATTAAATGTGCCATTTAATATTAACATTTGTGAAAAAAAATTTCCATTACTTGTAACATTTGATTTGAATAGTCCGGATTTTCTATTTTCTTATATGTCCCATCTCATATTCTATATTTTTTTTTTATATGTCATATCGATTTTTTTTAAAATATTTTAATAGCTAATATTTTTTATTTATTTTTTAAATTATTTTGATAACCAATATTTTTTTCATAGGTTTTATAATGCATAAAAAAAAAAAGTATGACATAGATGTAAAATGATAAAGGGTTCGGACTGTTGTTTGGATGGTTATATATATATATATATATATATATATAGTTAGTTAGTTAGTTAGGAAATAGGTAGTAATAGGGAAAAAAAGGTGGATTTTATTATTTTCATGATTATCTCATTAGGAAATTGGAATATAAAAGGAAAAGATGATCAACGGTATCTTTGTTTTATGGAATATTTTTATAATTTAATTAAATAATATATATACATATATTATTACAAAATTATATTTATATACATATAGTGATTTTGGATACCGTTTTATGTAATATTTGAAAGAAGAAAATAACATTGAGTGGTAAATTATCTTATGTTCATTAAAGATAATATAAGCCAAAATTATACTATAGAAATATATTTTCCATAGTTGGAAAAAAATTTGGAGATGTGTTAACCAAAAGTCTGAAACCCATTTTTGTCTTATTTAGGATAGAAATTAAATCGACCGAATCGATTAAATTAAATCGAAATCGATAATTTTATAATTTATTTAATTTGATTTGATTTAAAAAAATAAAATAAATTAAAAATTTGATTTAATTTGTGATTTGAATATTTTTTCTTCGATTTTTAATCAAATTAAACCGAAGTTATATATATATATATATATATATATATATATATATATATATATATATAAACATTATAACAGTTAAATTTATTTAATTTATTTTATATATAATCATATATTTTTTTAACCTAATATCAATTTAGAATTTAAAAAATATCATCCATGAAAATTAATTAAAAATAAATAAAAAATATAATTTTTGATAAAAAAAATACAAATTTTGAGTATAGTAATTAATAAAATAGACAAATTTTGAATTATATAATATTCAACTATTTTTAAAAAAAAATTATTATCAATACTTTATCGGTATTCTTTCTTAAATTTATAATAAAATAATAACGATTTATAAAAAAAAAATTTGATTTGAAATAAACAAATCGAAGGTATTTAAATTAAACCGAATCAAATCGAATTGACCGTTTGACTATAATGATAATTTAATTTGGTTTGAAAATTTTTCAAATTGAAAGTGTTAATTTGATTTAATAATAATCTTTCAAATCAAACCGATACCGCTCCAACCTTACTTTAGCAGGAAAAATCTTAACTGCCCCAATCCTGTTTATATTCTTTTTTTTTTTTTTTAAATAACATGAATTTTTCATTCATATCAAAAACTAAATTTTAATTTTTAAAATAAAAAAAATCTAAGAATCAATTTAATTATCCCAGTGATTATAACTGAAGAATTCTTTAATTACAATCTTAATTTATGTATTTTATTTTGTTGTCCTCTTGAATAATTTATGAAGATTTTTTTAATAGTAATCCATAATAAATTTACATTTTGTGTGGATTTTAATTATATTTTTTAATTTAATTTAATTTTTTTAAATATTTTAACATACATCAAAATTATTATTATTGTTATTAAATTTGACACTGTTATATATATGGATATAAAACAGTATCTTTGTTTTATGGAATATTTTTATAATTTAATTAAATCATATATATACATATATTATTACTAAATTATATATATATATATATATATATATATATATATATATATATATATATATATATATATATATATATATATATATATATATTGTGATGTGATTTTTTATTTTTTAAATAATAAAAAAAAAAA